>JAKKPZ010000662.1:0-22248 GCA_022814885.1 Ditylenchus destructor | reverse complement strand
CAGAATTAGCAAATTTTTGCAAGTATTAATGTAAGGAACATGAATAACTGTTAAGAATTAAAAAAACTAGTTAGAATGCTATATTTATATATGACATATATAGCGAGTAAAGCAAGCAAACAGACGAAAAATTGTTTTAACAGTTTCAAGATTACATGATTCACCGTAGTTGTTATCTTATCATATAGCTGTTTAATCCCAAATTTTACTGAAAATTCTGTGTTGAACATAGGTAATATTTAACGAAAAGTTAAAAAATGTAACAATTTAACAATAATTACGGTTGAGCGAGTAACATGTGAAAGTAACCATTGAGCATGTTAACTTGCCATTTCGATAAGGTGCTTACCAACTAACAAGAAGAGAACAAAAATTCATCAAAAGTCGAAAGACTTATGAACAATATAAAACTGCTCACACGTCGTCTATTTACGATGATATCAAGCATCATAATTTGATGTCATGTAGATGTCATAATTTTTACACTAATAGAAGAAAAACAATTATTAATCTGTTTATCAAAAATTTAATTGGAACTAATATAACGTATAAAGTTAGTGAAGACTTTGCTCACTCACTCAATGCAACGCAATTAGTTATTCAGGCACAATTACTAACAGATCTTGAATATTTAAGAGCATGTAAACCATCTTTTGTGTCTGTGACGAAAATTTTTGGGACCTGCGAGTGCAAGTATATATGTTATTATGTGATAGTAAGTAATACTTTTGCAAACTATAATTTAATCCATTTCCGGATAAAACAATTTATGGAATTTATTTTATGAAATGAAATTTATTGAATAAATTTTCTATATTACGCTGCTTAAAACAATTAAAATAATCTACGCATTTTCTTGACAGAATTATATAACTCAGCTCAACTCATGATTCAGCTGGTAATTCATAAAATGAGTATTGGTGGAACCAACCTTTAACCGCATAATAAGTTATTGTCTATCTAAAATTATCGCTTAACTGACTGAAATACATATTTGTTCTATTTTTCTTCGCAAACGAAATAATAGTAACTTGCAAATACATGTATTATAATCCATTCGCCGGGTTTGCCGATGGCAGTTGCGAACCTGGACAAACGTATTTTGCCCCAATGAATAAGTGTACTTTGTCATGAATATTTTAAATTTACAATAAAAACATTGATAGAAATGTTTAGTGCCGGCGGGAAATTGGACCCGTGCATCAGAGTTTTGCAAGCATGAATGAAAGAAATATAAATAACAATTAAGAATTAAAAGCACTAGTTAGAATGCTATAATTATATAACACTGGCATAGTAAGTTCATGGCAAGTTCACAAATAAGCGAAAAACGGTGTTTTAATCAAATGTGGTTCGATACGCTTGTAAACCAGTTTTACAATTTTACATTACACATATACATATGTATTTATCACCGAGTACTATCACATATCGCAACAAGGTAGATTATTGAAGAGTGAATCATAATCTGCATAAACGTCTCTCTCTGTGGAAGAGTCGAAGGTCATGTGATAATTTGAATTAGGGGTCGGAATTTATCACCGAGTCCGAGCGATTTCGGATCCAGATCCGGATTCGTGAGGTTCTATTTTCGGTTGACGAATCCGGATCCAGATCCGGATTCGGATTCGCCACCGAATCCGGATCCGAATCCGGATCTTTTCAAATTTGCGCCAACTCCTTTTTCGCCAAATTTAGCCATTAGCCATCATAAAACTCAATCTATGTCTAAAAACGGTTGGTTTTTGGCTATTTTGAGCTCATTTTCACTATATTCGGACTATTTTTTCAGTAATTTTGAGCTAGTTTTGTAATTTTTAACCAAAAATATGCCAAATTTTAAACTTTTTTTGCCGACGCGGCCACTGGCTGCGTCGACGGAAATTTCAGCGTTTCTCTTGTCAAAGAGCTCTGAAATGCATACTAATTTTTTAAATATTTATTAACTTTATAGCCTAATTTTGGCCTAAAACGCAAAAATAGCATAATGTTGCAATAAATTTGGCCGAGACAAATTGTGGTGAATAACGAGCAATTTTTAAAATTTTGAAGAGATAATCGGCTTCGGAGATCATTATTGCTCTTTGAGAATAGGCGATCGACTCTTCAGAACCAAGTGGAGTACTACTCATTTTCACTATATTTGGGCTATTTTGTGGACAGAGAAAAGACCGAATCCAAATCCGTCAGATCCGGATTCGACCCCATTTTTACCGAATCCGGATCCCGTCATCCGTATCAAATCCGAATCCGGATCCTGCCGTCCGCAACGAATCCGAATCTATTTTGGATCCGTATTCGGAAAGATTCGGATCCGGATTCGTATTCGCCGACCCCTAATTTGAATCAAGTTGATAATAGCGGAAAGTACAGTTACGGATAACGCGAAAATCCGTATCATCAGCCATTGCATGGTTCTCATATTTACAATGTTGTCAAATAATTATTTTCTGATGACTTTAATCCAGGAAAAACAGATTTGTAAAAGTTCACAGGAAAAGACATGATGATATATACTCCGAAGAATCTGGAATAAAAATGAATCGTCTTTCAAAAATAAGTGAGAATACATTCCTAGTAGAACATCGCAACAACATCGCATGAAGAACATTGCGACTGCAATACCAAACGCTTCCGACATTACCTATTCGATACTAATGTTAAGATAGCGTCCAGCACTCATATCACTTACCCTAACTTCAACATAACGCAGCACTTCTATCATCATGTAATAAGCCAAAATATGTACATAAGCGTGGCCGAACTGGAAACGTATGTGCCGATCATCTGACCACCACAGCAAATTTTAACAAAATCCGAAAGAAAAAGAAAGCGAGAGTGTGTATAAAATGATGAGATTAGAGAAAAATCTCGGTAACTCCGTTTTGAGCTTCAAATTAAGGTTAAGAACAAACATACATGAAGAACATTGCGACTGCAATACCAAACGCTTCCGACATTATCTATTCGATACTAATGTTAAGATAGCGTCCAACACTCATATCATCTACCCTGACTTCAACATAACGCAGCACCACTTCAATATGTGATGTAAGTGTTTTTCAATATGTATGTAATTTAAAAATTGCTCAACATCCTGGAACTATTAATTTAGCGAACTATAAAGTATGGCATTGGACAGTTGTTTTAATGAGCGTAATTTCGCTTTAACGGAGCGGAGCATAGATTAAAATAACAAATGTGGTATTAATAAAATGATATCGTTAAAGTGAATGAATTTAATTTAATTTAATAATTGACGTTCGACAAAATTCCGTTTAACACACTCAGTATCAAATGATAAACAAACACGAAAACTAAATATATTGTGCTTATTAGAATCGACCGCCGAAATCGAAAGTAAACAGAAATGTGAAGATGGCGTAGTAGTCTACAACAAAATGTTCCCAATTTTAAGAAATTTTGTTTTCCCAGCGAAAAATATGGGCTCTCCAAATTTATATTAATAAATATTATTAATTAAAATTAATAAATATTTAGGCTCTTCAAATTGGACTTTCCGGTGCACTACGAAATTCTCTTCATGTTTGCTCAAGAGTATTTTGTCGGAAGTGCGGAACATCCATGCACGGTTCCTGATCATGTTATTACCATTTTTATATATACTGAACTGCTTATTTTGCTTACTGGGTCGGCGAGCCCGAGCCCTGATGATTGTCGTTTTAGTAACAAAAAGTACTAATTTTGACCCAAAATACCGCAAATTGCTAAATTTTTCCGCCCGCGAAAAATTGTCTGATTAAAGTATTTCCGCTCGGCCGCGCCCGCTAGGGCACGGACGGCGGAAGTGTGCATTCCGCTCCGATCTCCAAGCCCTGATAGGGCTAAGCCCATGAATTTTTTCCAGCGGAAAAAGTTTTGAAGCTAAAAAAAGTGTAAAAATAGCATTAAAAAAACCATAAGCAAAAATGGGAAAATTTTGACATTTTGATATTTTCCGGAAAATTTTCGGAAAAATACAAGTTAAATTTGACTCTGCATGTAAATTTTATGAAAAAAATTAACTAAATCGTCTCAGTTTTGTCTATTTATATTAAATATACAAAATACTAGCAAAAAACAAGAAAAGACCAATTTTTGATAACCAAAAAATAGGCGAGAAAAAATAAAATTCAAATCGGGCTCGAAGCTCGGGCTCGAAGTTCGACTCCAGTTGTCGAGCCCGAGCCTGGGTGGATCAGGCTCGTAGCTCGGGCTCGCCGAATTTTGCCGACCCCTATTTATTACCATTTTTATATATACTATTTATTTATTTTATATATACTATTATTTTGCTTACTTACTTTCTTTGTTTTGAATACTTACACACCGCTTATTATTTTATCCAGTGAAGTCGGCGTAGTAGTCTACAACAAAGTGTTCCCAATTTTAACAGCGACGGCGCTGTTAAAATCATTACATCATGTTAAGAAATACAATACTGAACCCATGATTGAATGAAGATCGAGATTTGTGAACTAATTCAATAAAACATATCTTAGATGAACGAATCGTTTTCATTTGTTGGAATTCTCAGCTTCAATGCATTTCCAATATTTTTAGATAATACTCCAGTTGCTTTTGAGGCTTTTGGAACCAATGCAAATTCACCATACTTATTACAGTCATGGTTATAACTTTGTAACACCATGTTTGGTCATGCAAAACATGTCTTGGAACTACTAATCAACTTCAATATTAAAACACATTAACACTGAAGCACTATCCGAAACATCTTTTCAGAGCAATGCTTCCTGAGCAAGTATGATTCATTATATGACTGTTCAACACCGAAAACATTTAACAATGAAAGGAACCAAATTATGGCATGTATAATGGTTTTCATAACACCTGATCCGACTATTTTTTCACCTAGTTACTTCAAAGATACAATTTGTTTAAGGTATTACTTTACTAAATTATTCACTGCATAGACGAATTGCATGAATTCCATGATATCTGATTGCTTTTAGTCTTGTAAGTTGGCTATTTAATCAGAAATTTCGCTGAAATTTATGGAGTAAATACATTGAAAACGAGTAAAATGATGTTTCTATAAAGTATGGCATTGGACAGTTGTTTTAATGAGCGTAATTTCGCTTTAACGGAGCGGAGCATAGATTAAAATAACAAATGTGGTATTAATAAAATGATATCGTTAAAGTGATTTAATTATTTAATTTAATTTAATAATTGACGTTCGACAAAATTCCGTTTAACATTGCCATTCGTTTTTGATGTGCTATGTTATTTGAATCGAGACCAATTGGAGCGTTTCTCGATCGTTTCTCGCATTTTCCTGTAAAAATCCAACTTTCCGTATCAGGCTAACTTTTTTTTCGGAACGTGTTAGGAAAAAAGATTGGTACCGTTCGAATGCCCACAAGGTGGGGTAAATTCCTATCCATCACGTTTCCCCAGGTGAGCGTTTCACCAGGTGAGTGTTCCTTGTGAGTCTGGAAGTGAGTGTGGGAGGGTTTATACTGCAGTAGCGTCAACATTTTGATTAAGGTTAAATTACCATTGATTGCGAAATCCTTAAAGATACTTTATGTACTGCACAAATGACATTTTTGAGCCCGAAAACAGGTTTTAGGCTCAAAATTTAGATTTTTAGAACTAAAAATGAACCCATAATTACCTTTAAAAAGTTATTTTTCAAACGTTTTTAGGTCTTCTCGTCTGCCGCTGTGCCGAACGAGTTCAAAATTTTATTTAGACAGTATATGTTCAGCTGTCGAAAAATGACTTTAAATGAATTCCGTGGAACAAACAATGCCTCGGGCGAAAAATTGGAACTCAAGAAAGGAGTACCAATTGAATATCGACATCACATTTCACCGTTTTACGAATATTACACTTTGAAACGATCTAAAATATAACTTTAAAATCTTCCCATGTTTCGGAATACCTTTGTATTATTTGTAATATCGTTATCATTTTATCGTAGAGTTACATTTTAAGTTTGTTACAATTTTCGAATAGAAGAAACATGTCACTAATGATGTTTCTATAAAGTATGGCATTGGACAGTTGTTTTAATGAGCGTAAGCTTTAACGGAGCGGATCATAGATTAAAATAACAAATGTGGTATTAATAAAATGATATCGTTAAAGTGAATGAATTTAATTTAATTTAATAATTGACGTTCTACAAAATTCCGTTTAACACTGTCAGTATCAAATGATAAACAAACACGAAAACTAAATATACCGTTTTTTCTCTTGAGTAAACCCCGGGGCTTATATTTTTCAACCCCCCCCCTCTAGGGGGGGGGCTTACTTCAGGAGGGGGCTTACATTGTTCAACCCGCTTGCTCCGCCGGCGAGGAAAATTTTTTGAGATTTTTGTCAAAATCGTCAAAAATTTTCGGTACTTTTTTGTGTTACTCAACCAGTTTGAGGCAATTTATTAATTTCTAAATTCATTTCATAGTACAATTACACAATTTACAATTAAAAATCAAGTGCATCTATCATATCATCGAATTCGAAAGTTTTATCACTATCATTTGTATCTTCCTCCACTTCGAATTCTTCGTCTTCGATTTGCAACGGCTCATCATTGATGCCGGCTCGAGCATCTTCGAGGAGTTTGCGTCCCTCTGGCACAGGACCCGCTTCCTTGAAACAATGGATCAAATCGTCCTCGCTGCCATCGATACAATTTGTAATTCCGCATGTCTGAAATATGTAAATGAGATATAAAAGTGAAGATAAAATTACCTTAAACGACTCCTTTATCATGTCGGCAGTGACGGCCTCCCATCCTGTAACGATCCATTCCAAATAGACATCCATTGATGGAGCTCTAGGGTTACCGGCAGCTGTCCATTCTCGTCGATCTCCGGTAAGCATCCATGTATCGTAGAGTTGCTGAACTCTCGCCTTGAACGGTTTGTTCCATACGACGTCAGGGCACTAAACCAGTAATTAATAAACAAATTGTAACTAAAAGAATGAAAAATTACCTGAACATATTTTGTGCATCCACCAGGCACAATCGCCTGATCAATTTCGAGGCTTTTTAGCTTTGCCTTTGTTGTATCCGATTTGTGGCACTTCAGTGCATCCCAGACCAAAAGACGATTTTCGCGAAAAAGAGAACGGCCGAATACCTTGTCGAGGTATTCTTCGACGAGCGAGTTGGTCATCCAAGTATCGCCTGACCAGATCAGAATGAGTTTGCTCTTGAATTTGTCATTGATTGCTGGTATTGGTCTCTTTTTTGGCAGGAGAATGAATGGTAGCAGTTTTCTTCCATCGTCCCGCGCGGTCAGCATCACTGTGATCCTTGTTTTTTCATGGCCGGTAGTTAGGACAGAAACCTATAAAATGGGTTTATACCATATAAGAAGCAATAAAAAATCTAAGGTACCATTTCGAGATGAGCCCTTAATAATTATTCTATGCTAATTTGATAATAAAGTAGACTTACTTTGCTCGAGAGAGCGAAGGTTCATTTCTTCGCCAGCGTTTAACGCATTGTCGATCCACTTTGTACTTCTTTGCAGCAGCGCGGCTTGACGATTTCTTGGCGAAGTCCACAACCTGCAGTTTGAATTCGACTGTGTATGCTTTACGCTTGCTGGAACTTTTGCTCTCTTCGAAGCTTTCCTCGCTTTCTGATTCACTCATTTTCGAGAATACTGAAAATGCTAAAATCAAATTATGAACTATTTTTTAAGAAACCAAGAATAAGCTAGTAAATAAACAAACATTTACAACAATAATTAAAAATAAAATACAGACACAAAACAAAGTGATTTGAAATCATCAAACAAAAGAATTTGTTCAAACACATTTCCTTTGTTGATATTTTATTCAACGAATGTATTTAAACAGATAATATATGTAAAAAAGAGCATTTTAATATAAAAAATCTTACTTTGGGGGGCGTATATTAGAGGGGGGGCTTATATTTTTCAACCCCCCCCCTCTAGGGGGGGGGCTTACTTCAGGAGGGGCTTACTTCAGGAGGGGGGTTTACTCAAGAGAAAAAACGGTATTATGCTTATTACAGGCATTAGAATCGACCACAGAAATCGAAAGTGATAAGCTGTAAGAAATTTTGTTTTCCCAGCGAAAAATGTGGGCTCTCCAAATTTATATTAATAAATATTATTAATTAAAATTAATAAATATTTAGGCTCTTCAAATTGGACTTTACGGTGCACGACGAAATTCTCTTCATGTTTGCTCAAGAGTATTTTGTCGGAAGTGCGGAACATCCATGCACGGTTCCTGATCATGTTATTACCATTTTTATATATACTGAACTGCTTATTTTGCTTACTTACTTTCTTTGTTTTGAATACTTACAAACCGCTTATTATTTTATCCAGTGAAGTTGGATGGACGTTCAGTGCATCATGTTAAGAAATACAATACTGAACGTATGATTGAATGAAGAACGATTTGCGAACTAATTCAATAAAACATATCTTAGATGAACGAATCTTTTTCATTTGTTGGAATTCTCAGCTTTAATGCATTTCCAATATTTTTAGATAATATTCCAGTTGACATTTTGCTTTTGAGGCCATTGGAACCAATGCAAATTCACCATACTTATTAGAGTCATGATTATAACTTTGTAACACCATGTTTGGTCATGCAAAACATGTCTTGGAACTACTAATCAACTTCAATGTTAAAACACATTAACACTGAAGCACTATCCGAAACATCTTTTCCAAGCATTTCTTCCTGAGCAAGTATGATTCATTATATGACTGTTCAACACCGAAAACATTTAACAATTAAAGGAACCAAATTATGGCATGTATAATGGTTTTCATAACACCTGATCCGACTATTTTTTCACCTAGTTACTTCAAAGATACAATTTGTTTAATGAATCACTTTACTAAATTATTCACTGCATAGACGAATTGTACTATTAGACAAACATTGTACTGAACTACCTGTACTCTTATAACAAAATTTGTAATTTTAGCATTTCGGATAAACGGGAGGATATTGCGTACAAAATAACCGAACTTGTTCATGTTGAACTTATTAGAAGATGAACTTTTTACCCATTAGATGAAACACCGTTAGTGATTGATATACAGTCGAACCTCGATAAGAGGACAGTCTGCAGTCTCATCGTCAATGGGGCTAATAATTTTACTAGGATAATTACAGAACGATTCCTCTTACGTCAACTCTCGATGTGCAAAAAACATCCTTAATACATGTATTAGTTTGTAGGGAAAGTTTTTGCGGTTTTTAAAGTCAATTTTTAGTCATCTATGGCAATGTTTTTGTTTAGTGTTATATACCGTTGGATAACCCATTCATTTCTCTGTTAACTGAACTATCACTAACTGAACTCTGGCTAACAGCTAGACCGCGAGATCAGAGCGTTCCGATGAAGAGACAGAACGACATCAGCCTCTTAACTGTTGGGCATTTCTTGACTTTATGGATGAACTCTGTTTGATGAACAGTATAGTAAAATTCAGCTCCTCTAGTGAGATTGTTAACAATGAAAAGAGGTATCTAACATTTTTCAAAACACGTAAATGTGGTCCATAAGTCTTTAGAAATTTCGGAATGTTTGTCGGCACCCACACGTGCCTTAAACTTGTCACTGGTTATCCCTTCGCAATTTTATCTAGAATTAAGTATGTTTAATAACATCATTATTAAGCTTCAAAAACGCGCAACAAAATAAGACATCATCTATATATTGCAACTTTTTTAATATGGAATCGCTCCCTACATACTTTAGAATAGACAATTTACAGAACGGTAAATTCACGAAGGATCACCTACCTGACACGGAGATAGTTGATAACATGGTTTAAAATTTTACTCGTATCCCAAACATTTGTTCTAACACGTTTTAGCAATTTTTCGTGTGCGACGGCGCATTACATGATTGAAGACTACGTAACACAGGAATAAATGCAAAACAGATCTGGATTGCGATTATCAGCTACAATACGTGTTAAACATAAACAGAACATGGTTTAAAATTTTACTCAGACAGTTTTTAGCAAACTTCTTTTAATAGCCCATGTTATTTGTATTCAAAACAAGGCACAAGAGTACTCTTGTCACTTATGATAATTTAGACCTTATAACTATACGCAAGTATACCAATCTTCCGAAAAGTAAGTGAGAAGCACGGAACGAATGTTTACCGATAATTTCCGTATCGGCCATTATCAGAGTGCGCCAAATTTTAATCCACGGAATAGTCCCCAGTGGTCTAAAACATAAAGACTGATGGACAAATCCTTCAAATGAAATTTGGCGCGGATATGATTATTAGGCCAAAGTATCATACATAGGCATAGCACTTCCAGCTTTTTTGGAAAAAATCTTGGTCTTTCAAGAATCGGTGGAATTTAAAGGAACAGAATTTGTTAGAGAAAGCGAGAGTGTGTATAAAATGATGAGATTAGAGAAAAATCTCGGTAATCCGTTTTGAGCTTCAAATTAAGGTTATGAACAAACATACATGAAGAACATTGCGACTGCAATACCAAACGCTTCCGACATTACCTATTCGATACTAATGTTAAGATAGCGTCCAGCACTCATATCACTTACCCTAACTTCAACATAACGCAGCTTCTATCATCGTGTAATAAACCAAAATATGTACATAAGCATGGCCGAACTGGAAACCGACTGGATGTGCCGATCATTTGTATGTTCTACCACTGCAAATTTTAACTAAATCCTACGTATAAACATGTTTTTCATGTTTGACAATATTTCTTATGCTTATATTGTCTCATTTATATGCGAAAACAAGTGTCATGATTTATAAATGCTTCGTTGATACGTCAGATTTTACAGACCCGGCATGGTACTTTACTAATGCCGTGGTTTAGTAATGCCGTGTAAAATGATATTTGTGGACAAAAATCAATAAGAATACAAGCTACTAAGGATGGTAACCAGCAATAAAGAAGATAGCCAAAAAATAACGGTTTATTATCAAGACAATGACGATTCTGGTTTACTTTCGATTTAGTTACTAATCTGTTTTAACTTTTACTAATTACTTACTAAATCCACTCTTACCTAAACCGCAGTGTCTGCGTCACGGCCCCCAATTCAGACCCATGTTTTTACGGCTTTTTGAGCCAATATGATGGAACCCCTCTATAGTAAATCGACCCCGCTGATCTCGCGTGATATTTTTTTCCGTGCAAAAAATATTTATTTTCGTGCAAAAACCCAAAAAGCAAAAAAGTATTTTTTTTCGTGCAAAAAATTTTCGTGCAAATTAGTATTTATTTTCGTGCAAAAAATGAAAAAGCAAAAAAGTATTTTTTTTCGTGCTAAAATATTTTCGTGCAAAATAGTATTTTTTTATGCAAAAAAGTATTTTTTTCTGTGCAAAATCTTCGCACCTAGGTTTTAGGCTGAACAACGCCTTATAAGGGTATACTTTAGGCTTAGGCTTTAGGCTTAATAGGGACTTAGTCTTAGGCTTAAGCGCCCGAACAACCCTTATTTTAGGCTGTAGCTTGAGCTTAAGCTTGATCTTAAGCTTAATCTTAAGCTCAAAGCTAGAGCCTAAAATAAGAGTTGCTCGGGCGCTTAAGCCTAAGACTAAGTTTTGCCTAAGCCTAAAGTATGCCCTTATAAGGCATTGTTCAGCCTAAAACCTAGGTGCGAAGATTTTGCACAGAAAAAAATACTTTTTTGCACGAAAAAAATACTATTTTGCACGAAAATATTTTTGCACGAAAATAAATATTTTTGCACGAAAAAAATACTATTTTGCACGAAAATATTTTAGCACGAAAAAAATACTTTTTTGCTTTTTCATTTTTTGCACGAAAATAAATACTAATTTGCACGAAAATTTTTTGCACGAAAAAAAATACTTTTTTGCTTTTTGGGTTTTTGCACGAAAATAAATATTTTTTGCACGGAAAAAAATATCACGCGCTGATCTCGAATCCGGGATCATTAATTCTGAACTAACGTGAAACGTGGGATATTTTTTCTTTTCCAAAAACCCTCAAAAAATCCAATATTTGAGATCCATGATACTTAGGCTTAAGCACAAATTTTAAGGCTGTTTGTAAGTGAAAGTTTTAGTAACTAAAAAATTCTGGAATGTTCTTTCTTCTCAGTGCAAATGCTAAATATCAATCTTTGTCGAAACATAAACATTGTAAAACTTTTTATTATAAAACATACCAATCGCGTAATAACAGATATTGAACAAAAAACAGTTGAAAATTTTCATAACAAGAAGTAACCTTAACAAGAACAGCTTCAACAAAAATAGGTATGAAGTGAATATTTGAATTTTTTGACACACAAGCACAGTCCTTTCTTGATTTTTGGGTTCTTAATTTTTTTACAAGCGGGAGTCCAATTTTCATCGTACCAGGTGAGACGAAATGCCACAGGCGATGTGGCGCCCTCGAATTCCTAAAATAAACATGGAAATAGTTTACAATCTTACTTAGAATTCTTAATCTGTTTCACAAATACAGAGAGAAAGAGACTAGAAATTCACCTGCGCAATCTCGTTGTTGATTAAGTAGCGTTTAGAACGCAAAAAAATTAAGATTAAATTACAAATTTGATATACGACAAACATTGTTTCGCCCCTAATCTGAGACAATGTTTGGGTCTTAGTCATAAAGTTAGGGCTTGTCAATCAGACCTTTATGACTTTTGATTACGAGTACGATAAAAATATGTGAAATATTGTAAGTTTGCTGAGGAATAAATTAACGACAAATACATTTCACAAATTTGATGAGAGAATTTTAGCCTCTAATTTCCTTTCGCGACAAAACAGAAAGAGAAATTTTATTGTTGTGTCCTCGAATTCCTAAAATAAACAGGGAAATAGTTTACAATCTTATTTAGAATTCTTAATTTGTTCCACAGAAAGAGGCTAGAAATTTGCCTGCGCAAGCTCGTTGTTGATTTTTAAAAAGATGTGTAAAACTTTTTCTTGACTTACTTTTGTCACAGCGTTGACAAGTGCTTCGCTGTGTTCGATTTCATTGCGAATTTCCAGCTTCTTTCCCATGTCATTGCTTGCAGGTTTGAATAGAAACTCGATAATTTCGTCCACCGGAATGCGAGGTGTGGAATTTTGAATGCAGGTGGCATCCCAGATGGAAAGACTGTTCAAAGTGCAGCTCTTGAGAATTTCTGGAAGCCACTGAATCACTTTGTTTCCATCCAGAATAAGATTTTGAGAATTTGAAATAGACTTGATTAAATCGTATTTTGGATTCGGGATATCGCAAGTATTGATGTGCAGTTTTCGACCTGAAGAAATGTTGAGAAGTTACGTCGTAACAAATTGAGGCATCGAACATTTATCGAAAGATGTTAGAAAAATTTGAAGAGATGAGCAATAAAAACAGCATTTAGGGCACCGGTACAGGTCATATTTTGGAAACTGTAAAATGTTTGGGATACTGTAAGCCACACCATATAGACTACATTTAGTAAGACCTAAAAGCCAATCCAATACTGTATTGGTGCAGTTTTTATTAACCTTTTGCCCTCCATTAAGGTAGTGAGATCACCCTAATCAAATTTTGCCCATATCAAATAAACAGATTCCTACAATATCACGACAATGCCGTATTTTCTCCAAAAGGGCCCCCTCCCAATAAGGGCATCTCTAAAAGGTCAAATTTAAAAAATCAAAAATTAAAAATTTTTGGCGCAATTTCAAATTTATTCCCATACTTGTTTTAACCTAACTCTTGGATTTTTTTTTTGGCAAAATTTTCCAAAAATCTATCTGTCTGAATTTTTTAGCGAAAAATTAAAAAAATCAAAATTGCCTCGGTATCGGTCTTATCTATGTAATCACAGAGACACTCAGCTCTACATCCGTACCCAGAAATACCATACAATGCACAGGATAACTTGGAAAAGAGACTTTTTCCAAGAAAATGAATAGAATTTTCTGATTATCTAAAATTTGGTACATTTCCAAATACCCCAAGAAAGATATTTTGTTCTTGCAAAATATAATTTCACACAATAGTTCTCGTTTTCCTATCAGAAAAATATCTGGATTAAAACGGAAATCTAGAAAAATCTACCTTCGAACACGTGTTCAATCGGTCCAAGACGCACATATCTGTTCGAAATGATTGTGTTGTTGAAGCGAACGAATTTGCATAGCGGAAGTTGTCTGAGAAAGTGTTTTTGGAACGATGTCACGAGCGGGACGCTGTTGACTCTCCAGAAGTGATCGACACTCAATTTGTCCAAGACCAAATATGGCGAATTTGCGAAGTCTTTTTTCAGAACACGTTGCAGGCAGTCAGAGATTGTGGACAAACGTAAAAGTTGAGAACGTTTCAGGAAGGATAAAGCGCTGCTTAGAAGATCGATGAGAAGCGTTTTGGAGATGAACTTCATCTAAAAAATGTGCTTTGTTTCGATTTTAGACTACTAGTTCAAGACGAAACACGGCATGTTGCTCGGGCCCCGGCGCTTTCTGGAACCCATATTCTTAGTTTTCCCTTTGTCTGGAGTAACTCAGACCGGAAAATATGTAAACCAGCGCTTTCTCTTAAGCCCTAAGTTAGGCTAATAATCAATCCAGCTACAACCAAAAAGTTAAGCATATCGTTGTTCCCTGAAATATAAATTTTGTGCTCTGAATTATCGATACTGCAAAAAAAAACCAGGGGTGTAGACTTCGAAAAAAGCGTAGCTCGGCAAAGTTTCAGAAAACAGCATACCGTATTTCCTTCAATAAGAGCCCCCTCTAGGGGGCATATATTTTTGACTGACAAAGGAAAGATTTTTGTTGTCCGCTACAGCGCTGTGCAATAGCTCATTTTGAAGGTCTCGAAGAGCTGATAGATGAAAAGTAAGAATTGGCCTACGCAACGATCAAAATGTGCACTTTTTGGCTAAAAAGAGTCATTTGCCCGAAGTGCAAGGGCCGAACAGGCAACGGACTTAGGCTCCCTTAGGCACCCCTCTTACAGCTAGTATAGGTTGTAATTTTCAAAAAACTCGAAAAAATTTTCCATCGAAAAACGTTCAATGAAATTATATTAAAATTTGAATAAAATAATCACCTGAGAATTTTTATTTTTCCGCTGTTTCGTTGCACTCGGACCTTTGATTATTGTCACTTTTGAAGCATTACACATTGCGGAACAAAGGCTGCACTTTGGCATGTTTTGACTAAATGGCAAAGTTAATTTTTACTGGCTATTGTTTGTATTCACGAATAACATCTTTTATAATATGCGGCTTAAGTGGATGGATGGATCACTGATACACGCGCTTTTGTAGTAGAGGAGGGTAGAAACTACAAAATTCATATTTTCGGGATTCCAAGCGAAATTTTTTCCACCCTCGGGTTTTCGGATACGGGGAATGTTCCAGTAAAAAGTTATTGTAAAAAAGTCACCGGGGGTTTTCTACCAGAGGAGAGGAGAAGGGGGTGTTTTTATCTGAACTCTATTGTATTCAGGCACAAATCTCACAAACAAAACCTTATTTTTCATGAAAACAAAACACCCGCTCCCGTATACACGCGCGCGCCAGTTAAATGATGCAGTCACCTCGGGCGCGCGCCGCGGTCAAATCAGACGCCGGATTCGGATTCAGCGGGTTCGATTTACTATACATGGGCAAAATTTTGCGTCCCTCCCTACTTCCTCCGAAAAAGTGGCAAAAATGACGTTTTTTGGGCAAAAATGGCCACTTTTTTTTGAATTTATTCTTAGAATTCCCAGGGGAGCATTTTGAAATATCATGCACCTACGTAGCGCGCGATCTTGGAAAATCAATTTCGACGGAGAAACAGACACATGCGCTATAATGGATTAGAATTACTAGAGAAGCACGGCGGCTTCATCGGCAAGTATAGAGTCAAAAAGTGACCAAAATGACACTTTTTGGGAAAAAGGCCACTTTTTATGTGAAATGCACCGACAAATTTTTACACATTCCCTACTCAGAATTCCCAGGGGAGCATTTTGAGCTATCATGCGTACCAAAAGGAGCGGAACAAAAAAGTTACAGCTGATTTCGCTAACTCCTTACCAGTTCCGTGGCAAGGTTTGGTAATGCACATATAGATTCTATATGTGCATGTGTCATCTATATTATAGATGACACAAACATTAATACTCATACAATTTATCAGTAAGAGGATCATTTCTATATAAACTCACTGAAAAGTGAATGGGCGCTCCAGGATGTAGCCCAAAAGGGCGTTATTTGGGTGGACCTGTTAAAGAGTTTCCCAGCTTAGTTTAGACATACACTAGTATTATAGACAAATTTATAAACAAAGAAAGGCAAGGCAAATGAAAACAGCACGGCCAATAAAATAACTGAAATAAAAATGATGCATGCATGTCCAATGATTATCATAACAATTATTGGGAAAATAATTGTCAATCATTTTTGATAAGACTAATATGATTGACATTGGTCCGTATGAACGTGCCTTGCTGATGTTCCCAGTTGAAGCCTATCGCCAATTTGCTTTATCGGTTCGAATTTTGGCGGGAATTTGAACGTCATATCAGGGGTGGGGCTGGTTAATATTAAGAGGAACTTTATTTGGCCAATAACTCAATTTTTTTGACTGAAAATTGTTTTTCTGAGGGCACATTTTGTACCTCAAATATGTGAAAATAGTATGCAAAGTGCACTCCGTTTTTTCAAAAGTGGCCATTTTCGGGCCTAAAAAGGCTTGATTCGGTACTACCGAATCATTCGGTACCGAATCCCGAATGGGACCGAATCAAGCCTTTTTAGGCCCGAAAATGGCCACTTTTGAAAAAACGGAATGCACTTTGCATACTATTTTCACATATTTGAGGTACAAAATGTGCCCTCAGAAAAACAATTTTCAGTCAAAAAATTGAGTTATCATCTGTCCATTTGAATATGCATGGATAGAATGGAAGTTCGAGTTGACTAAAGCGGTTCTCAAAAGTCTTTAGCCAAGCATTTTTCCAGGCCAATTTTGTCTCGAAACTCCAAATTTTTCATATTTTTAAAACAATGCATATCAAAGTTATATATCATTTGAAAGTACATTTTGTTAGCTGCAAGATGACACCAAACAATAAGCAAGTCACATTCACAAACATTTTTAAAACTTTATTTCCAATCAACCGGTCAAAAAATCACCTTCTCAAAAGTCTTTAGCCAAAGTAAAAAATCAACAACAAATGTAAAAAAGATGTAAAAATCTAAAAAGTAACGTCATATTCGTGATCAGTACACATTTTTTCGCAATTTTGTATGGAAAATTGGTATTTTTTGGGCTCTCTACATATTGTGCCACTCCCTATTGTGCTACCGGACAATTGTGCCACCGGTTTATTGTGCCACCATTGAAATATCGCGGAAATTGAGGGAAACAGACCGAGATTTTTTGCAGCCGGGGGTTTTCGACCCCGCTGAGTTCGAATTTGAGGTCAGATTGACCGCGCGCGCACTGCATGCACGCGCTGCGAGCGCGCGAAGCTTTAGGCGAAATTTAAATGTGTGGCCCATGTTCTAAGGGTAATTTTTCGCGCTGAGTCCGAATCTGAAGTCAGATTCGACCGCGCGCGCACTGCATGCGCGTGGCGCGCACTGCATGCGCTCGGCACCCACCCCACGCATATAGAATCGCATCAGGCGCTCGCAGCGCGTGCATGCAGCGCGCGCGCGGTCGAAACTGACCTCAAATTCGGACTCAGCGGGGTCGAAAACCCCCGGGTGCAAAAAATCTCGGTCTGTTTCCCTCAATTTCCGCGATATTTCAATGGTGGCACAACTGTCCGGTGGAACAATAAACCGGTGGCACAATTGACCGAATTGCCGAAAATGGCCATTTTTGCATATTCGTGATCAGCGCATCAAAAAAAACCGGGAATACACTTATTGCAGAAAAATTCTCCACATTTTCAAAAAATTCGACTTTTTAAAAATCCATGTGGTCCCCCCCCCATGGTCCGAAAATCAGCAAAAATCGAATTTTTTTTGAAAATGAGCAAAATGTGTTTTTATGGGTTTTTCGATGCGCTGATTCCGAATCTGCAGTTAGTTTTTTCATATCGTCTCAAAAATCGGTATTTTCAGGCAAAAAGAGCAAAAAATATGCCATTTCCCGACTTTCGTGCTGGGACCAGGCAAAATCTGATCCCGGATTTGAACTCCCCGGGGTCGATTTAGGGGGTAGGTATAGACAGCCAGGTATAGATTGCCATAGATACACACAAAATTGGCCAAATCGCCTCGGGCGCTCGCAGCGCGTGCATGCAGTGCGCGCGCGGTCGAATCTGACCTCAAATTCGGACTCAGCGGGGTCGAAAACCCCCGGGTGCAAAAAATTTCGGCGTGTTTCCCTCAATTTCCGCGATATTTCAATGGTGGCACAACTGTCCGGTGGCACAATAGGGCGTGGCACAATCATGGTTGCAGAAAACTTCAACGCCCTTGTGAGCCATTGAAATTATTCGAAGTTGTTTTTTTACAAACAAATCCGCTTGGGACCAGCACTGCTTGAATGCAAATTTTCAATTGTTACTTCAGTATTTGAGAGGGATGAAGGAGAAACCTGGCCGTTATGGTTTTCGATCATGCTGATCTCGAATCTGATCATAAAAATTCGATTATCTTTCTAGAACATTCTAGAAGCTTATATAGGAACATTGTATTACTCTCATAATGACACGGAAACTATCAGGAAATAAGCCTTCATGGATGTACGAACATGCCGATCTCGAACAAAGGTCGGTCGAAAGTTGGTCAAAAGTAGCAAAATTCTTAGTAGAAGTTGATATTCGCGACAAATATTTCCATTTTTTGTCAAAAATTTTCAATGTTTGGTCAAATTTAAACGTGTGTCCCGGTAAACGAGTTGCAGCAGTGCAGTCCATAATTTGAGTCTTCTAAAAACCGCTAATGAAGGGTGCGAAGGACTCCAGGAATTAGATGAACTGATTGTTATGCTAGATCCTTTATAAAATATTTCCTTTTTTATTCCTCTATGTTTTCGAAAGTGGTTTTTAAAACTTGACGAGCCAAGCCCCTCAACTTGGCAATTTGCTATGACAATTTCCATAGTTGCAACGCACAATTGACAATACCTTTTGAAAGAAGCGACAACGTTAAATTGGTGGTATGCTATTAAAAAGTGATATAATTTGAACATAGTGATTTGTGTGGCATTTGATTGATAAAGACGCTCAAGCATTAATCGGTTTTCAGAATCAAAACTAGTTACCACAGTATGCTAGTAATGGAATGGTTTACCATTAGCCTAATATCTTGGTCGAGCTCAGCGTTGGCGGCAAGGACACAAAATCTGATACTAAAATTTTCGAAAGTGGTATAAAACTTTGAGCCTGTCATTGTACGTCTGCAGTGAAGACTAACATAAAATCCTAAAAATCCTCTAGTTATTATAAATGGCTAGTATTATGTCCCTATCACGTTCATGCCTCAAGAGATATGATCACGGAGATTAGGGTGGCTTTTGCACACTAGCATTTGCACCGGGACCGTTAGCTAAAAAATAAGCTAGAAATTATTCTTATTTGCACAATTTTGGCCGATATAGGATTTGCACCCTCTCGGGGGGTGAAAGTGGTATGGGTGGAAGCGCTGTGGGGGCAAATGCTCGGGTGCAAATGCTAATGTAGCCATCACGGAGACAATTCGAAAATGTGGAAAAGCCAAAATTGTCCAATTTCTCAGCGGTGTCTTATCTTAAAACTTTCCCATCTAATGATACAAAAACTCTTATAATTTTTATTCGGTTGCCACAACTAAAACGCACATTCGTGACAAGGACCGTTTCCTTGTCGTGCATTTTCCTTGGCGTTCATTTTTCAGCTATTAACGTTTGAATTGGCATTTTTTATGAAAACTTGTTTTCAGGAAAAGCAAGCTTTTGTTTGTGAGATGTGTGCCTGAATACAATAGAGTCTGGGTAAAAACGCCCCCTTCTCCTCTCTCCTGGTGGAAAACCCCCGTGACTTTTTTGCCATAACTTTTTACTGGTACATTCTAGAAGGACGAGTAATGGCTTCAATCAAAGCTAAGACACTGGGCATCCGATCGGTGTATTCACGCCGGATCTCGATACAAGGATCTCGTGATTCAAGTCTTTCTGCCTCAAATTTTTGAATTAAAAAAGATACCACCATAGGCCCCATTTCTTCCTGATTAGGATTAAAAATAAATTAGGTCCATCTGCTCCGATATTGCTAAAGCTATTGCACCGTTCTGTAGCGCCGCAACAAAAAACCTTCCTTAGCAATCGGCAGGTGGCCCCCACATACGAGCGACGTTAATCAAAATAGTAAGCCAGTGACGTGCGTCCGTCCGTCCCTCCGTTCCACGTTTTTGGAGGGCATTCTTAGGGGTGCTTATTCCGTTTTTCAGATCTCAGCATCAAAAGTGCATGTCAAAGATTATTTTTTGAAACATTGATCTTTGTAATCTTTATTTGAAGTGATTGTCAAAGATTATAAAATGAAACGTCTTTGAAATTGAGACGTCATTTGTTTTCATATTCAGGTAGATTTTATCTGAATTTTATTACAAATTCATCTCCAATGTGCTTAGTTTAGTACAATGGGCGTCCAAATGCTTCTCACACTGATTATTTTTTGACGGATTGTTGTTTGTCGGATCCTAGCAGCAAAAGTGCTTGTCAGAGATTATTTTTTGAATGATTGATCTTTATAAACTTGTCCAAAATTACAGTTACAATTACACAAATCGAGTATGGTCAATATAACAATATCATGTGTGCACAGTGCAATGTATGCAATTTTTGCTTGGTCCCTGAACATTCGATTTTACCCCTTCTGGATTTGTATTTATTATCATTCAGATAGGCTTCATTTATAACTCTGGCATTCTATTCAAAAATCAGTGAGTCCATTCCAAAATTCTTGATATTATCCGCTAAACAATATTATTTCCAAGCATGCTTCGTAATAAGTGTAGTTTTTTTCCAGATTTATTAGCGATCCTCCCATGTTCCCTAAAAGGGCCCGATAACGTTTCAGTCAAATAAAATTCTGAAATATAGTAGTCGGACGAAAATTAGAGTAATTTGGTTTTCAAAAGTCATTCGTCATCAATGTCAAGCATATTAGTCTTATCAAAAATGATTGACAATTATTTTCCCAATAATTCTTATGACAATCATTGGACATGCATGCATCATTTTTATTTCAGTTATTTTATTGGCTATGCTGTTTTCATTGCCTTGTCTTTCTTTATATATAGATTTTGTCTAGAGTACTAGTGTATGTCTAAAAGTAGCCAAAAACGGCTAAAAATAGCACTTTTTGGTAGATTTTTAACCATTTATCCAATTGCCCGATTATCCTCTTACTGATAAATTGTATGAGTATTAATGTTTGTGGCAAGTATATGTGTATTTTTTGTCATAACTGGCCCATAGATGCTTTGGTTTCAAAAATGTCATTTTTTGGACTTGGCTCTTACAGAAATTAAAAAAAGTGCCGGGCTATTATTAACTAACATTTTCACATTTTTAGAAATTTGAAATTCCGGTGCTCATCATTCTCAACTCATGTCCAATTCGAAACCTCTGCCGCCGTTCGTTTTTGATGTGCTGTGTTATTTGAATCGAGATCAATTGGAGCGTTTCTCGATCGTTTGCCGCTCTCTGAAGAATATCATCGAGCGCTATTTCCACTCAAAACCACATCGCATTTTTGATAAACTGATCATCCGTGGAGTGTCATATGCTTTGGATCACAATGGCGTGCAATGGCATCCCAATCGAGATGATTACAGTGCGCAGCAGTTTTTAGGTAACAATATAATATTTTTCCGGGGGTATACCTTTTTTGTAAAGTGGCATATTTTTAAAAATGACTGTTTGGGTTAATTTTTATTATAAAGTTTATTATCAAAATTTATTATAAACATAAAATATAACAAAAACAAACATAAAATATAACAAAACAAATAAAAATTATCAAGAATTTTACTCGAATAAAACAACTTTGGAAAGCTTTCGATTCCATTGAAAAATCTAACCCAAAAAGAACGTTCAAATTCCCGCCAAAAAATTTGGACATAAAACAAAATCGGCTACTCGCTTCAATGGCCCTACTCAGCAATTCTCATTCATAGCTTTATTTCACTGCGTATCAGGAAACATTTTTCGTTGAAATATTTTGAAAGACATTTTTACCCAGAAGCAATTATTGGCAAATTACTGTTTTTAGGCCTGGTATTGTTTTTCTGAGTGCACGTTTCCTACCT
>JAKKPZ010000661.1:0-22255 GCA_022814885.1 Ditylenchus destructor | reverse complement strand
CATCACTCTTTTGTTTTCTCCCAAAATAGGTTTATTAGTAACAAAACAAAATAAAAATATATATACAAATTCTTCAAAGACTTTGTCTTTGACAAGACAAATTTTCTTTATCTACAAACATTGTTCTTACGTCTATTTATATTTATTCATTTGTATCTGGACGGGGCCTATGGCTCTAGGGGACCTAGTCCATCCTCATTGCGCACTCGCGCGTAGGTGTGGCATACCCACATCATGGCCCATGGCCACCCTGTATCTGTTGCGTGCCAACATGGTGGTAACAGTTACAAAACTTTTTACAAAATGTTCTTTAATAGTTGGGAAACTGACTATTAAGAACAATACCATTTTAACTTCACAGAGTTTTCTTATAGTTAGGTAACTAACTATATGAAAACATCGGTGGTTTTCTTTAAAAGACTTCAACTTATTTAAAATACGTTAGTATTTTAGTTTACGTTTTCAACAGCCGTTTAGGCCCTTAGACTAAACGGTTAGGTTTACTCTTACTGCGTTGGTTTCGGGTCCCATTCGTAGTTTGAGATTTGAATTTTTCAAAAAACTAAAAATACTAACTTATTATTTTAGTTAACCTTTTTCCAACAAACATCTAAAATTACTCTTACTGCGTTATGAAGCTCCGTAGTTTGAGTTTTGAATTTTCAAAAAAACTAAATTTACTAACTTATTATTTTAGTTAACCTTTTTCCAACAAACATCTAAAATTACTCTTACTGCGTTATGAAGCTCCGTAGTTTGAGTTTTGAATTTTTCAAAAAACTAAAATGTCTCTACACGAAAGTAAACTGATATTCATATCACTGTTTTTACATCTAAAAATTTCTCAAGTTGAAGTGTCTTTCTTTTATTATATGTTCATAAGTCCAATTGGGATCTCTCTGAAGATGCCTAAACCCATTTGGACATGTTTTTAACTTAGAATTTCATTGTCAGAGATTATAGGCGAAACAATGAATTCACCATTTCACTCATCAAAGTTTTTCCAATATAATTTTACTCAAAAAGTCTTCTTAATACTTTACACTAATTATATCCTCCAAAAACATCTAAAAAACAATTAACTATTATATTCCATTCCACTCCACAATTTTACATTCATAACAAAATAGAAAACTTTATTAATCAGGAAGGAATCATATCATAAAACAATAAGATCAAGAAAATTTTCAAAAATATGGCAACAGTGTAAAATTACAAAATAATTTTTCAAAGTGGAGGCTCAATCGTCCTCATCCCAAATGTCACGCACAGTGGCGGTCACAGCGGGAGTTCTCGTGCCAGAAGTTTGCTGCTGCGAAGATTCTGTTTCGTCCTCTGCCCACGGATCCTCTATTATACGCCCGCTGTATAGAGACGCCGCATTATTCGCAGCACGGACCAAAAAGTCGGGCGGTTCCTGGCCTCCGTCACGAACAAACTGAAACCGAAAGATAAAAATGACATAGAAATTCACTTTTTCGATATACACTTATGACAAAATTCGGCAAAAATCAATTTTTAACCAGAAGCACACACACCCTTCGTATTGTTGGCTTTTTTACTTGCATGAAAATGATTCAACTTTAGTGTCAGAGAAACAATGACATGTGCTATTTTCTCTTCTTTTCCAGATGCCTTCTTACCGGAGTATACTATTTTTCTACATTTCAATGTTCAACATAAAAATTTTTTCCTTCCACTATTTAAACAAAGACAAAATAAACCGCACCAACCTCAACCAAGTACTTTGCCAATTCGCAGTCGTTGTTCGTATCTTCGTCAAAGAACGAAGTTGCTTTGCCCGTACGCAGACGTCCTGTTCGGCCAATGCGCTGTACATATGTGATCGGGCGCTCGTCATATGCCTCGTCTTCCGGATCGGCAGGGTTCTAAACTTACAAATTTATTTAATGTCGATAATTGCTTTAAAAATTACCTTGCCCTTAAACGTTGGCAAATCGAAGTTAATGACCTGAAAATTCCATGTAGTACACTAATTTTCCACCAGTAAATCTTACGTGATCCAAATTCTTGATGTCGATTCCACGAGCACAGACGTCCGTGGAGACCAAAACGACGATATCTTTGTCGGAAAATCCACGAAGAGCAAATTCTCGCTGACACTGGTTTCGATCCCTAAATATTTACCATCATCAATGAGTCAAATTTTGTGGATATGGTCAAATGACCCGTTGATAGTGATTGCTTTGATGTTCTTCAAGCTGAGGTATATGGCCAGTTGATCCGCTAATTGCTTCGTTTTGACGAAGACCAAAGTTCGTGGAATATCGGGCTTCTCCGCTAAAAGAATAAAATGCAACTTTTTAAATAGACAAAATTCGACTATTAATCTGACATTGATCTTTAATCAGGATAAAGTGAAATTGTCATTTTTGCTAAATGTAAAGTAGTTTCACATTCGAACTGACGTCGTTTTTAAAAAAATTTGACATATGAGTCTCATAGAGAAATTTTTCTATATAGCACATAGTCACATATGAAATCATTGAGAAAGTTGTATAGATATAGCTTTCTCTAAGATTGCTAATTATTCTCTATGAAAGTATAAGGATTAGCACACGCCCATAATCAGATGATGGTCGGGTATAACATTCGTAAGTAAATATTTAAGGTATAAAATTTCTAAGCAAAGTATGACATCATAAAAATTTCACGTAGAAATTTGGAAACATCAGAAATCATGCTAGGTATGTCTCTCATAGCTTCTCTATAAATTTTCTGCGTCATCTACATGTATGTATTACAAATGAGGGTTTAAATGCGATTAACGTACATAAAAAAAGGTAACTTACGATTTTTCTCCGTTGCGACATCGACGTCTTGCTTGAGCAAATCGTAGAGAATGTTCCTCTTATCCTTTGAACCCACTTGAATAAATTCTTGCTTCACACGACTGTTAGGAGCCAATGGCTTCTTTTTAGAGACCACAACGTTGTTTTCCTTCATGATGTCCGCGGCAAGTTGTTGGATTTCTTTCGGAAAAGTGGCGCTGTACATCAGTGTCTGACGTTTCTCTTTCTAAAACCATTAATGTATTTAAATATTGATAAAAAATAAAAAACAAACACTGGGAAAGTCCGGCAGCAGAATCACACAGCGAATAGTTTCCAGGAAATCGTGCTCCATTAGGCAATCCGCTTCATCAAATACCAAATACTTGATCTTTTGCAGATTTATCTAAAACATATATTTAAAAAAATCAACATTAGATATACCATTCCTATAGAGATGGATTTGGTTAAATGAATAGAAAATTTTAGGCTAAAATTTTTGTGCCATTTTCAGCTTTAGTGCTACTGCTAACCTATGAAATTAGCCTATACAGATATCTATTATAGTCTAGAGTATAGTCTCGAGGAAAGTAAGAGTAAGTAAGAGATATACGACATTTTTGTTCAATATCGTTCTAATTATATTAACGAACCCAATTGTCGTATACGATATCCTTGAACCGACCAGGAGTAACGCAAAGGATATCGCAGCCATTTCCTTGAAGCTCTCGGCGATTTTGACGTTTGTCGTACTGGCCGTATGCTTTTCCAAGGAGTATGCCCGTGTCTAAAATAAAAATGATTCCATCTCAAATTCAACAACAAGCAACATACTGTTCGCAAATTTTCGTCCCTGCTCGTACACCTGAAGGCATAATTCCCGAGTTGGCTCAATAATGATCGCGTACGGCGCAGGCTTTTGCAACGGACTGCGATCCTTATCCATCTTCATGAGGTCGTTGATTATCGGCAACATAAAAGCAGCTGCAAGCAATGTGAATTAGGAAACATTGCAGCTAAGTAAAGGATGTACCTGTCTTTCCACTTCCAGTTTCAGCATGACTCTTGACGTCAAATCCTAAAATATATGATATATATGAGCATAAAACTGGCATTATATAACCAATTTAATTGTCACCGAACTTTATATTTCAACGACCAAATTTGTTCTGCAACTTCTACTATTTATACAGAGTAAAACATCCAAAAATGTTATTATTCTTCTTCTATTTTACTATTTCAGACAATGGCCTCTGAAAATTGATTACCAATATACGTAATTTCAATCGGCTTCGGAACTGAGATAATGTGAGTTCTTAGAAACCGGATTTGCTTATACTTCATTAAAAATGTTTTTGTTCCATCCAGTTTTGCCAAAGATCGCTTAAAATATCCCGCGGTATATTATTTTTAAAAAAGTACCTTCGAGAACGAGCGGAATAGTCATTGATTGAATTTTGCGCGGCCGAATACATTTGGCTGCTCCCACAATGTTGTTAAGAAGTACGTCCTCGAAGTGTGCATCTTCCCAAGTGCTAAAATTGTCAAATTAAAAATATGTTATCGGAAACAATAGACAATATACTCACTCAAGTTTAGAAATATGCTGGACGCCTTCACCCATGATAGCGACATCTTCGTCCTCATCCGCAACGATACTGTACTGCTGGCTCTGTTCCTCGTCTTCCTTGATTAGATCTTCTATCGATCGAATGACCGGCATATGACCAAATCCGGAAGTGTGATTGCATTTAGCATGCTTGAACAATTCCAGGATACGCGGATCTGAAATATGGAAAATATGCAAACTAACAGTTAATACAAAACAAAACCTTTCTCTTCCTTTTCTTCTTTCGGAGGTCGACTGTTTACATCAGCGCCATTGTTCTCGCGGCGGTTCTCTCCAGCGTCATTTTTATTTACGGCAAAGTCTTGGTCCTCTGGTTTTTCTCTGCCTATTCCTAAAAGAATTAATATTCGAAGTTAATGAAACTTATTAGAAAACATAAATTAATTTTTTGCTTCTTCCAAGAGCCTATACAGCGGGCTAGGAAATCCCGTATCTGGTTGTAGGAAATCCCCGTGTCCCTTTCTTCGAATGCTACCGTGAAGGGAAGAGAAGAGAAAAATTACCATGCCCTAGCATCCGATAGAAATTTTACAAAAGTATAGAGACAGATCGTGCTATTGGCTGAAAACGGAACTCACTATACCGATAGTTTTTAATTTCCACATTTCGGTTTCTCAATTTGCCCGCGTCTTTATTCCATTGTGCATAATCGCAAAAATACGATTACATTACAATTTCTTAAAAGTAATGAGTTTACAATTTTCCTAATTTTACGAACAATTGTAAAAGATTTCCAGGAAGAAACGTACCAGTTTGGCCACCACCACGAGCTGCGCCGCGACCAAAGCTCGAACCACGACCGGTATTCGTACCGCGAATATAGTTGGGACCGCGACCTGACGGCGGAGCGGCGTCTGTCTGGTCGTTTTGATTGCTCGCCTCGACACCATTCGTCGCAGAGGATTCTAAAAATGATTACACATAAAATTTACTATATTTTTTTAATAAATTTTAATCCATTGCGAGATTAAACTATGTGAAACCTGTCCCTATTATACATAATTTTACAGTAGGCTCCAGTCAGGAAGACAGGATAGAAAACCTCAAGATTACAATCAGTTTACAGTACTATATAGTAGATTGAGTATTATAACTGGTATTTTAGATCTTCTTAAGCCTACCTCGAGAATGTGAGACCAAATTGCTATAATTTTAAACTCAAGATTGAAACCAAAGAGTCAAGGTGAAGACCGCTGCACAGAAACAAAGACTTAAATCTGTTTCCATCTCATGAAGTACTCTATTATTAGGTAGCAATACGATAAGTAGGCACTAAGCGTTATGCTACTCAATTCTAAGACAGTAAGATAAAAGATATAATAAAAAGATACCGTTATTGCTCCCGCCTCGGCCAAGACCACCTCGTCCACGAGAAAATTTCACACCTCGAACAGCCGGCACAGGGGCTGGTGCAGGAGCTTCGGCTTGACCGTTCTGAGGACCGGCGTCGACACTAGTCGCAGCAGAAGTTTCTGAAAAGTAGAGCCCAATGTGTCGATTTTATAATTTTTAATGCAAAGTTTATCACACATCCAATCCTCCCAGTAAGCTAGCCCGGTCTCTCCGGTGCAACATGGCCGTTAGACCCCTTGCACAGCTGATTTCTGGCCAAGTGATATCTTAAAATGTTCGTATAGACGACCTGAGTAGACAAAATTTAGACAAAATTTTTTAGACAAAAAATTTGTATGTCCCGAATTTTCTGTCTGTCAGGTTTTTTCCTGCCCCCTTTTTCGGGAAGGCATTTGCAGGGGTGCATATTTCTGTTATCTTATCTTAAAAACATTCCTCTTACCCCATAAACATTACGTGACGCCGGAGGCGTCGAGCCAGTCCTGTGGTCGGGCGCGGAGCGCCCGACCTTCTCCCTTGGAATTTGAGGGAACTTAGAACATATAGGCATACATGTACACAAAACTTTTAATCGGACTCCCGGAGGGAGTCCCAAGCCGCTAGTAAGACAATACTACAGATACAGTACCTATTCTTATAAGTTATACTTTCAGTAAAACCCCAGTGGAGATAAATCCCAATATATACTGTAGGTATTTACTGTACTATACAGTAACACTATCCCTCTAAATTTAGTCAAGCAAAACTGGTTGGCCCGTGGTCTTCAAGATAAAATCGAGACAAAAGCCGGACTTTGTTTTGAAGCCGGTGTTTTTGATCAGTTCCAAGATGAGCTCTATTTCCCTAAATACTAAGCGGCGTCGTGCGTCTGTAACGCTCCGTGTCATCAATCATCCAGAAAGATCCAGCATTCAGATCAGGGCGTGTGATAGCTCAATCGATAGGTCTCGATGAGGAAATTAGGGGAAAATTGTCAGAACCAAAATTTGAATATTTGAATTCGCGCCAAAACCGAAAAACGTGTTTTTAAGGGTTTTGACCTGGGGAAGTGATGTTTTTTATGTTCCCAATCGATTTCTGAGGCGATTCTGGACAACTTTGCCTTTTACACTTTTTGATTTGGCGCATTTTTGAAAAAAAGCCACTTTTGGCCAAAAAATCGGTTTTTTTGATGCAAGGTGTCCACGGGTCTGATTTTTGGCACCCGGGGGTTTTCGGATACACTGATCACGAATCTGACGTCAGATTCGAGATTTGTTCTCACGAGGTCGTGTTATTCTCACGAGGTCTCTCACGAGCTCAGAACTTTCCCGGGCGGGATGTTACTAACGGCGACAAGCAATTAACTTCTATTGCTTAAACGAATTTATACCGCCCCACGAATCTAGGCTCCCGACGGCTAGCCGGCGGTAGCCGGCTAGTTACTATATTATTTTGCAGAATTTTGTTTGAATATCTGAATGTCTGTAACGCTAGGATCTCGCGATCCTGTCGTCAGATTTTGATGAGTAATAGCTCATTTTGTAGGTAATGGTCTGGTAGGTGGCATAAAATTGTCAGATCGGAAATTTGAAAATTTGAATTCGCGCCAAAACTGAAAAAGGTGTTTTTAAGCGTTGTTTTGATTGAATGTTTGTTCTTTTTTGTTTTAGATCGTAAATATAGGTGATTTAGAGTATTTCTGCTTTTGGAATTTTTGGATTTCGGTTTTTTGTACAAATTTTTATGAATTTTTTGGTCGTTTTTTGGTAAAAAATGGGTTTTTTCGCTCTGATAGTAAATGTTGCTGAAAATTTGCATACAGGGGTTTTCGGATATGCTGAATCCGAATTTGAAATCAGATTTGAAATTTGTAAATTTGAATTCGCGCCAAAATGTAAAAAAGTGTTTTTAAGGGTTTTTTGACTGAATGTTTGTTCTTTTTTGTTTTAGATCGTAAATTTAGGTTATTTAGAGTATTTCTGCTTTTGGAATTTTTGGGTTTCGGTTTTTGTACAAATTTTTATGAATTTTTTGGTCATTTTTTGGTAAAAAATGGGTTTTTTGGTCCTGACGGTAAAAGTTGCCGAAAATTTGTATACAGGGGTTTTCGGATATGCTGAATCCGAATTTGAAATCAGATTTGAAATTTGAAAATTTGAATTCGCGCCAAAATGTAAAAACGTGTTTTTAAGGGTATTTTGACTGAATTTTTGTTCTTTTTTGTTTTAGATCGTAAATTTAGGTTACTTAGAGTATTTCTGCTTTTGGAATTTTTGGGTTTCGGTTTTTTGAAAAAATGGTTTTTTTGATAGGTTTCAGGCTAAAGAGCTGAGAATTTGGGGTTATTGAAGAGAGTCCAAGATTTTAAGAGCGAGGGAAGTTTCTGGAGAAGTATTCAAGATTTTGAAATAAAGGCAAGTTTCTTGAAAAGTGTTCAAGATTTTGAGATCAAGTCAAGGTTCGTGAGAAGTATTCAAGATTTCAAGATAAAGGCAAGTTTCTGGAAAAGTGTTCAAGATTTTGAGATCAAGTGAAGGTTCGGAAGAAGTAATCAAGATTTTGAGATCCAGGAAAGTTTCTGGAGAAGTATTCAAGATTTTAAGATTAAGGCAAGTTTCCTGAAAAGTGTGCAACATTTTGAGATTAAGTCAAGGTTTGTGAGAAGTATTCATTATTTTATGATCTAGGCAAGTTTCTGAAGAAGTATCCAAGATTTTGAGATAAAAACAAGTTTCTTGAAAAGTGTTCAAGATGTGGAGAAGTGTCCAAGATTTTAAGATCCAGGAAAGTGAGTAAGTAAGTAAGTGGGTAAGTGAGTAAGTGAGTAAGTGAGTCAGTAAGTAAGTAAGTGAGTAAGTGAGTAAGTGAGTAAGTGAGTAAGTGATTAGGTGAGTAAGTGGGTAAGTGAGTAAGTGAATAAGTGAATAAATGGGTAAGTGAGTAAGTAAGTGAATAAGTGAGCAAGTGGGTAAGTGGGTAAGTGAGTAAGTGGGTAAGTGAGTAAGTGAATAAGTGAATAAATGGGTAAGTGAGTAAGTAAGTGAATAAGTGAGCAAGTGGGTAAGTGAGTAAGTGGATAAGTGATTAGGTGAGTAAGTGGGTAAGTGAGTAAGTGAATAAGTGAATAAATGGGTAAGTGAGTAAGTAAGTAAGTGAATAAGTGAGCAAGTGGGTAAGTGAGTAAGTGAGTAAGTGGGTAAGTGGGTAAGTGAGTAAGTGGGTAAGTGAGTAAGTGAGTAAGTGGGTAAGTGAGTAAGTGATTAGGTGAGTAAGTGGGTAAGTGAGTAAGTGAATAAGTGGGTAAGTGAGTAAGTGAGTAAGTGAATAAGTGAATAAGTGGGTAAGTGAGTAAGTGAGTAAGTGAGTAAGTGAGTAAGTGGGTAAGTGGGTAAGTGAGTAAGTGAATAAGTGAATAAATGGGTAAGTGAGTAAGTAAGTGAATAAGTGAGCAAGTGGGTAAGTGAGTAAGTGAGTAAGTGGGTAAGTGAGTAAGTGAATAAGTGGGTAAGTGAGTATGTAAGTAAGTGATTAAGTGAGTAAGTGGGTAAGTGAGTAAGTAAGTGAATAAGTGAGTAAGTGAGTAAGTGAGTAAGTGAATAAGTGAGTAAGTGAGTAAGTGGGTAAGTGAGTAAGTAAGTGAATAAGTGAGTAAGTGAATAAGTTAGTAAGTGAGTAAGTGGGTAAGTGAGTAAGTGAATAAGTGGGTAAGTGAGTAAGTGAATAAGTGAGTAAGTAATATAAGTATTTTAAAATCCAGACAAGTTTCTTGAAAATTTCTAAAGATTTGAAGATCCAGACAAGTTTCTGGAAAAGTTCTAAAGATTTTTAGAACCAGAGAAGTTTCTTGAAAAGTTCTAAAGATTTGAAGATCCAGACAAGTTTCTTGAAAAGTTCTTAAGATTTTAAGATCCAGACAAGTTTCTGCAAAGTTCTAAAGTTTATAATATCCATACAAGTTTCTTGAAAAGTACTACAGATTTTAAGATCTTTACTGTAAGGCTAAGCAATAGTTGTAGGTTTTCTGTAAGTGTAAGTTAGAAAAAGGTATCGAAAGGTATGCCGCGGGCTTTGCCCGCGGCCCACCGAAAACTAGTCTAGAGTTTATATTCTGGGCAACTTCAAGACTGTCAGGCTCATAGATGTTTTGCATTTTCAGCAAAGAATTAAAATTAAGCAGGGCGATGTAATAATGCAAATGACATACTTTAAAATGTACATCAATTACAAAAACTGTCAAAAGAAATTTACCGTTACTGCTCCCGCCTCGGCCAAGACCACCTCGTCCACGAGAAAATTTCACACCTCGAACAGCCGGCACAGGGGCTGGTGCAGGAGTAGGAGCTTCGGCCTGACCGTTCTGAGGACCGGCGTCGACACTAGTCGCAGCAGAAGTTTCTGAAAAGTAGAGCCCAATGTGTCGATTTTATAATTTTATCTTACACAACTTATAATTCATTCAATAAGATAGTACTACGGATCTAATTACTACTATCATATTTTCGGTAAAGCTCCGGATAAATAGAGAAATAGATACCGGAAAGAGTAGTTACACAATTTTTTTATGCAAAGTTTATCACACATCCAATAAGACAATACTACAGATACAGTACTTATTTTTATAATTTATACTTTCAGTAGAACTCCAGTGGAGATAAATCCCAGTATATACTGTAGGTATTTACTGTACTATACAGTAACACTATTTCCCCCTTCCTCTCAATCTTCTTAAGTGTCTCTTAAAATAGGCTTATATCAATATAGAGCGAAATCTCTTTACAGTTCTACATACTACCACTACTCACTCTAGATCTCATAAATTACATTAGGTCTATAGTGCTGTATTATATTATATCTTCTTTAAAAGAATGATATACCGTATTTTCTCTAATTGAGCCCCCGGGGATTAATTATTTTAATCCCCCCAAATTCGAGCAAAATGTTTCTATATTTCTTTTTCTCTAGGGGGTTTATTTTAGGGAGGGGTTCTATTATAGAGGGGGCTCAATTAGAGGAAATACGATACTTCAATTTAATAGCATATTTTAAAACGTACAGCAACGATAAAAACAATCAAAAGAAATTACCGTTACTGCTCCCGCCTCGGCCAAGACCACCTCGTCCACGAGAAACTTTCACACCTCGAACAGCCGGCACAGGGGCTGGTGCAGGAGTAGGAGCTTCGGCTTGACCGTTCTGAGGACCGGCGTCAACATTATTCTCAGCAGGCGGCTCTGAAATATACTCACAGGGATGATATGTTCCTGGAATATTCCTGATTTTCTCAACCTAGATCGACATTAGCCATATTTTTTCAGGAAACCTGGTTACTGTGTCCTTTTTTTGCACCAAAATCAAATTCAAGACCGGAAATTCCGGACGCGAGCAATTTGCTTATGTAACGAACAAATCCAAGAATGTCTAAGCATATCAATGATAAAACCTACCTTTGTTTTCTTCGACATGTTCTTTTTTCTCCACGGAAACAGCGGCTGCTGGCGGTAACGACGGTGCGGCCTTACTAGTTCCAAAGCCTCGACCACGTCTGGCAGCGTTCATTTCGATTGATCACAATTCCTTGTTTCTGAAACATATTTCATTAGTATATATTTCACAAGTATTTCTTTACAGTAACCAATAATACATATCGCGGAAATAGAAAACACATGAGAAATGTGAAAGGAGCTAAGGATTTGACATGCGCCGATCAAATCAGTGACGAAACTAAGGATTGGACAAGGAGCCCGTATCTCGCACTCAAATGAATATCATTTCCGAACGTTCTCTGGAGGAAAACCGTGTTTGTATATCGGTGTGGAGAAGATTCTATTTCAATTTACAATGATGAAAAAGATTTTGTGATTAGCTCCAGAAAGTTCTATTCTAATTTTTCGAACCCACATTTCGAAATATAATATCGCGCGCTACAATCAAATTTGTGAGCTAACAACGATTTTATTTGATGATAAGTTTTAGCAAAACTAAACAACTTTCTTCGGCACATAAAATTGGAATACATCAGGCAGACCTAATGAATCACATTTTGAAGTTCTTAATCGGATGAGCTAAGTTAGTGGCAGAAATGGGGAAAGGAGGCAGAAATAATGTGTGCAGTGCATAAGAAAGCACAACCATTCACAAAATGGAGCTCAATTTCAGCCATCAGAGCGAATGATTACGAAATTCGAACAACACAAGTGCTCTATATGTTCTATCCTACCAACGAAATAAAAATTGTTTTGATGATGATTTAAAACAAACTTAACAATTTTCTTCAACATAAAACGTTCCTGACAGACCAAATGAAACACATCTTCGATTTCAAATGAATTAAGTTAGGAAAGAAGGGCACAAAGTACGCTAGTAATAAGAAAAGAATCTTCACTTAAAACTATTACGAAACAGTACCGCACCAAATGGCAAAACTGACGAAAAAAGTCGGTATTGTTCCTGCACTTCATAGTATTTCTAGGATTTGTCTCCAATTTTAAGCAAGCTTTCATGGATTCAATGAACCTAATACTGAAAATTCCTGGAATTCGGAGGTTTTCCCATTCCACTCTTCAATTCTGTGCGCGACACTTGTTAGAAGGAAGGTCTGCGAAGAATAGAGAAGGAAGAGGAAAACATAGTATCAAGGCTGATTTGTACCAAAAGACGCGACAAGGTCTTTGAAATTTCAATTAATCGACTGCAAGTTTATTGGGTGTATAGAACTTCAGAAATCCCCCAACCCAAAATTAATTACAAATGAAATGTAAACGATAAAGTTGCGAGGGAGACTCTCAAAACTGGCTACGGACTCTGCTTCAAGATTCCCGGAAAGTGCCAAGCATGGACGTGGAAGAAAATGTGCGAAATTTAGCAAGTCAGTGAGCGAAGAAAGATAAAGCTAAAATATCGTGTCAAAAGTACCAGAGGATTTTGCACCAAACTAAATGCACATTTCAAAATATAATATCGCACGCTGCAATCAATTTTTTGAGGTAGCAAAACGTATTAAGTTTTGTTGATAAGGTTCTGCAAACTAAACAACTTTCTTCCGCGCATAAAATCAGAATATAACAGACAGACCAAATGTATCACATTTTGAAGTTCTCAGTCGAACGAGCTAAGTTGGGCAGAAATAATGTGTGCAGTGCATAAGCAGGAACAAAAACAAAGAATGTCTCCAACTATTCACAGAAGGGAAGTCAAAGAAATATGCATATGAAATCGAAGCATTGAGATCTTTCCAAAAGTAACTGTAAAATAAAATGTTTTCACATTACGTTTCCTTTTTACACCATTATATTATCACTTATGAAAGACCGGCTCTGTTTTGGCGATTTTACCAGGCACGACTTTCGACGTTAAATTCTAATTTATTCCCGAGTACTCAAAGTAATTTGGAATAGGCATTGTCAAGTTTGTAAATAGGATGAAGAGAATTTACATCCGCAGAACCGTTTTGCAGTTCCCTCATTTAAGTAAAAAGCGCTGTGTATGACCGGTCTAAAGGCTTTGTGGTTTGGGCAGAATAAGGTGGAACGAAGCTAAAGAAGAGGGCCAGAGAACGAACGAACCCATATAAAATTCAGCTTGAGATGTGTTTATAATCTTGTTTCCTATGCTTAGTAGACACCAATGGGATCGAGAATTGTTAGAGTAATCGAGAAATTGTCAGTAATGGCATTCCTCATTTCTTGGATTTTAACTGGAATGAGTTGTTTATGGAGGAATTTTTTAAAATTATATACGGAAATCTCGGTCCCGGTTTAAAGTCGAGAATCTCGATTCCTGCAGGATTGAAATTTTGTGCTCCTTTTGACTTTATCTTTCTCAAACATGGAGCATATTATGGTTATTGATAAAAATCTGTGAGCAGATATGAGAGTATAAAAACATTCAAATGGCCCCGGAACTGTTACGGAAACCTCAAAATTTTCCAGAGCAAGTATGTTTATAAACAGCTATGGTCACTGAAAATGTGCAAATAATTTGCATAAAAAGCAGTTAATATTCCCTCGCGCGACTTTCCATTTCAAAATCATACTGTAAGCGCCAAACTTCCGGTTCCGTCTGAAAATCTGGGATAGTTTTGCTGAAGAAAGCTTAGAACTTTCTCCTGACACAACCATAGGTTAGGAAGACGGAAAGAGCCAGCAGAGTCAACAGAGAAACAGCGTTTATGTTTCTTTACTTTCCAACCGTTATAAATGCACATTTCGAAATATACTATCACGCGCCACGACCGACCTCCTAATCTTTGAGCTTCTAAAATGGAATAAAAACTGTTTTGAAGATAACTAATAATAAATTGACTGGTAGAAGGAATCCAGGAATTGTCCTTATGACAGTATCCTTATGACAGTATTTTGAAATAGTATATGGAAAATTTTAGTTAAGGCGATAAATTGGTCCTAATGCTAGAATTGAAGTTGGCGATATATGGTGAAAAAATTAATCCAAAATGTCACTTGAATTCGCGCGCGCGTCTGTTTTTCATTTGTCATCGTTTCACAACTTCAAGTCTAGCTCAGATCGGTCCTTTAATAGACAAGCGGTTTTGCTTTTCGTTCTTAAACAAGTTCTTTTAAAGTGATTATTCTTCACCGGAAATTGAAGAAATGGCTCGTCTTCTGCGGTGAAGAACAATACAATCAATAGCTTTGGAATATTTCGTAACGAAGCGATTCCTTTATAACGAAAAAAGGTTTTCTCAATGAAAAATATATTCCTCCGTTTTATAATCAGTGCAATTGCCGGAACAAAACAATTGAATACCATGCAAGTTCGCAAAAGATGAAAGTAATTAGTGTGGTGAATGATGGCGAATACAGGACACAAGTCGTCAAGTCGACAACAATTTACTCGAAGATGAAATTAGGATTTAAAGAAAGAGTAGGCGGGTGCTTTGACGATAATGAGTAGTAAATAAACGTTTGTGTCAGTATTATATTTGCTCGCACAAGATTTTAAATTGGCGCGTTTTCTACGGTCGACTACCAGGTGACGACATATGTTCGTGCACTGATATTTGTGCGTTTAAATTCGCGCCATTTCAGTTTAGCCCCTTTAGAAAGGGGCTAGCTCAAATCCAGTATTGCTAACTCCCCCTAAAATCGTATTCTAGAGAGGGTTAGCAATATCAGATTTGAGCTAGCCCCCTTCTATAGGGGCTAAACTGAAATGGCGCGAATTTAAACGCACAAATATCAGTGCACGAACTTATGTCGTCACCTGGTATTTATCCGTCGTGCAGCATCGCAAATGTTAAAGCTAAGATTGCAATTGCGAAAAAAGTGATGACTGTTGGAAAAATGATGGAATGATTACAGTTACATTAAAGTATGGTTGAAATTCGGATTCTATGTAAAAAACTGCAAGACCCAAAGGCGTAGGTTAACTTCTTATATTCCTTACATTACTACGGATATAAAACCCGATGATTTAAGCTTTGATGCAGGAACCTTTAAATATGTAAATTGGATTGAAATCGAAATGGTTTAACAAAAGCTTTAATAGCGATAAAATGACAAATTAGTGGTCCGGAATCTCATTTTTCCGGCTTTTAGATCCCAGTTATAAAAATTGCCGGATTAAATAAATATGCCCGTGCAAATTTATGGCGGTATTCAGATTTTGTGGTAAATTTTGGATTATAGAAACACTCCAATACGAAATGTTTAGCCGCCAGAAGCAATATTAATCCATTTGAAAAGGATACAAATTTCGCTTCGGCATTTCTTGCTCGATATTTTATGAGTTTGTATTGTTTGCCGCGCAAATTTGTTGCAGATGTTAAAGAACAAAAGGAAACATACAGGATAATTATTTGGCGCTGATCAATGAGTTCTTTCAAAGATCCCTCTTATATCCAAAGGTCATGCCCTCGTTTTGCTCTCGTTGAACTTTTAATGACAAGGGAAAACTGTGTAGGTTCACCGTATATCCGGTCGGGAGTCAAGAAAACTGTATGAATATAACTGTATGGGGTATATCCAGTCTCGGATCAAGATTTTAAGTGATTCAGTGAAAGTCTTGATATAAAAAGCGCCTTTAAAATGCTTAAATGCCCTACAGTCTTTCATTCGAGAAAACTGTGCGATGTTTCTCCGAAAATCTTTCCATCTCCTTTTTTGTTTGGAATTATTAATTTATTGCCTTCTAACGTATTTACTATATTCTTTATATTATGGATATAAAAATACCGACGATTCAAGTTTTGACGCAGAAACGTATAAATGCGTTAATTGGACCGAAGTCGAAATGGTCGAAATTGAAGATTTTATCGCGGTCAAAGGGCAAATTAGTGGTTCGGAATCTCTCAATGTGTCGGATTTGATAAAAAAGCACAACTCGAAAGTTAGTAACTTGAATAAGTAAACGAATACACCGGTCCCGGTATCCAAGAACCTCAAGACCATATACGGCTGTCACTAAAATTATTTTGGCTTAAGAAGGCCATATCTGGCCTTCAGCTACTTGGATAACAGGCCAGATGTTGTATGGTCTGTATTTCTGAATATAAACGGAGATAAACAACTTTCAAACAGCCGGGAAGGAAATACAACGGAAATGCTAAGGAAATACAAAGGAACACAGCGCCAAAATGCATAATTTCGTTTAAAAGTTGTTTATCTCCGTTTATATTCAGAAATACAGACCATATGGCCTGTTCTTTTGATAGGCTAAATCCTGGACAGCAGATCAGGAATGTTTACATAAAAGTGGTGCGATTTCGGAGACGTGGATATCAGTGCTTTTTTAACTTACGAATAGCCAGAACCGACTTTGGACATAGCCTCCTTCTCTATCTGGCCCGTCATTCAAGTTGGTCAACGACTGACACGGCTCTCTTAGGATTGCAGTACTCCGTTAAATACGTCAATGAAACGTGCTATAAATATACGAAAGAGATAAAGTCTCAAAAATCTAAATTTACGAAATTTTACGAAATGTAAAATACTCATGAAGCATTCCTAAGGCAATATAGGATAAAGATATGTAATTAGGATTGCAAATTTAGGTATAATTTTTAATATGGTAATGCTTTTAGATATTTCCTGAGGAGAGCTACTTTGGGACCACATATTTGCCGATGAATATTTGCAACAACATTGATGTCAGTGCAAATTTGTGTGTTCCAAAATTTGATCCATGGTTGAGCAAAAATTTTGCGGTAAGATGAAATCCATATTTTGGGTGATGGAAAGTATAATCAAAATTATTGGGCTAAAACCTCTGTTCAGATGGCACCCAAGTCCAAAACGGTCGCATGTCGTATTCATCAATCCGTGTCTACTATGCTAGACAATCTAATTTGTTATCTGAACAATGAAAACGCATTTCGGGCATGCGAATATGAGACTTTTGACACCAACGAAAGGTGAGACATTCTTTTTATTCAGGAAAGTTTTCAAATTTATTTATATTTCGTCAATGAGCAGAATCTCTGTGGTTGGACCACACAATAAGATGAAAGACATTCAAATTGGGTGACAAGTTTTAACCAAATTTTAGCTTTTTTCTGTGTTTTTTTTTCTGACAAAATGATGACAATTTGACGAGGTAGCACAGTTTTGTTTACTTCTTTTCTTAAGAGTTGATTTCCTTGACGATTTTTGAATTCATGAAATTTTAGTGAAAACGTTTTAAAATCGTGCTATGCCGATAAAAGTAAAACGTACGAATTTGAGGTATTTTCACTGGAATTCCATAAAATTTAAAAACTATGAGGCAGATCAACCCTGTAAAGCATTAACAGTAAATAACCAACCAAACATTGTCTAAACGAGCCTGTCAAAGAAACGTTAATCTCAACTGAGACTCGATCTTTATCGACGGAGAGAGCAATGATCACAAGTTCCGGCAGTATTTTGCTTTAGGCGATATAGCTGCCGAATTTGCCTGAACCCAGAAAAAGCTTAAATTTGTATTTGAAAGTAACAATATCGCCACACAATTTGTATACTGGCGCTTTCACCTTTTGTATGGTCCACCATAGAGGTACTGCTTATTTTAAAGCCTCTTTTAACCAAATTAGAAGCCAAGACTTAGGGGCAGAATGAGAGAAAGATCACAGGATCCTGCAGTACGTTGTCCTGAGTTTTACTGTTACATTTTTTTGTTTTAGAATTTCAAATCCCGTGTAAGAAATGAAATGCTAATGTAGAAGTTAATTTTTTAGTAAAGAAAGATTTAGATTATGCGATGATCGTATTGACGTCGCTAATATAGAAAATATTGTTGAGTCGCAAAATATCAGCAATTTTGAGCACCTGTTCCAAGATTGGAACGTCGTTGCCGTAATTGGCCATCCAATCGATAGACTGCTTGCTGGATTTTTGGACAAGTGCATCAGGTATATTGCTACTTCTTTTGATATTAGAGTGCAAATTCTTAGGGATGCTTATGTCAGTCACCCCTTCGAGCGGACGAAGGCCGCGAGCCTAAGGCGTCCTGATGGGGCTACTACGGCTGACGTACGCCACCTGAAATGGACCAAAACCGGTGTCAATCGATGTGTCTCGACGAGAGAAGACGAACGGCACCAAAATTACCGCATCGGAGGGCTTCTAGAATTTTTTACGCCCTGGGGCAATTCTCGAAAACCATGATATGGTTCCAAAAAATTTTTTTCTCAATTTTGCCCGAAAACGTGTAATTAGGGGTTTTCGACCATGCTGATCACGAATCCGAAGGAATTTTCAACTTAAGCCTAAGCCTAAAGCCTAAGCCTGTACAGCAGCCTAAGCCCCAAGCCTAAGACTAAGTCCTTCCCCCGCGTGCCCAGCAGCCTAAGCCCCAAGCCTAAGTTCGGTGGAGTCTGTACAGCAGCCTAAGCCCCAAGCCTAAGTTCGATGGAGACTGTACAGCAGCCTAAGGCGATATCTCGGAATGGAGAGATCGGATCTTGAAAATTCCTTCGGATTCGTGATCAGCATGGTCGAAAACCCCTAATTACACGTTTTCGGGCAAAATTGAGAAAAAAAATTTTTTTGGAACCATAGGGGGTACCATGGTTTTCGAGAATTGCCCCAGGGCATAAAAAATTCTAGAAGCCCTCCGATGCGGTAATTTTGGTGCCGTTCGTCTTCTCTCGTCGAGACACGACGATTGACACCGGTTTTGGGCCGTTTCAGGTGGCGTACGTCAGCCGTAGTATAGCCGTCCTGATGCCGTAGGCATCAGCACCACAGCTAGTTATCTAATACTCATAAGGGCAGGTCTCTCACTTGATTCAATTATCGAAATGTCAGGGACGAGAATTGGGGCCCATCCTTCAGGAATTTAGGACCTTTTTGTAAAAAATGCCTATTTTGCTAACAGAATTATGCCTCGTTTTAGCCATCCGACTTACCTGGATACCAGAGCGGACGACGACAAATTTAATTGTTACGGCTGTGGCGCCAACTTTACATGTTTTGTGATTAATCAATACCACCGACTAATGGCGCAATCTCAACATCCGCTACACAGGATCACAAACTCCGACCTTCACTTCTTCCCTCAAAACTGGTATGTTTTTCTTACGTTCAAAATCTTAAGTTTAAACAAATTCAAACTCACTTCCAAAATTTTCTTAAACTTTGATCATGCTCTTAGGGCATAGGTTGAAAAATTTCTGGACAATGTTCCGAACCATGTATATTTGAGCGATTCTATCAGTGCTATTGTGGCTTGGTATTATGGGGAACGGTAAAGTCTAAACTTCGAAATTCGATCTTTTATTAAAAGTAGGTACATTTTTAAGTGAGATTTATTTTTGGCTGACAAATTAGCTTGGCCCATGCAATGGGAATTTACAAAATTCCAAATGCTCTTATAAAATCGCATTTTTCAGGAGGTGTGAATTCAACAGATATCTTCCGAACATTTCAATCGTGAAATACAGTAATCCACAAACAGGAGAATACGACGCCGATTTGTTCATCGATGGTTTAATGAAAGTTTTGCGACAGAAAAATAATGTTAATCCAGAGTCCTTAAAGTTCGTAGCGAAACATTTGAAACAATCGAAGACTATTCACATGATGCGAGATACAATTGCGCAGGAGTTTCTCCAACAATTGCTATTCTCTAATCCTTTTCTGATGGAATTTGTTGTAAGAATGTATTATTGGGATTTTGTACTTTTTGGTTATCCTCTTCCGGAAATAAACATTTAATATTTGGGAAACAACTATTGCTCGGACTCTCTAGAACGCGAGGATTTTTAGACATGCTTTCGATTGAAAAAGGTTGTTTGGTAGGCATTTGATATCATTTTTTGGAGAAGTATTCAATTTTGTACATTTCCAAAGAAAAATTTGCGGTAGTTCCATTTCATTACGAAATAATGGCTTCGGCAATTGGTAAAGCCAAGCCAATATAGTGAGAGAATTGATGAAAATGGAAGAGATAAAATGCTCTAACTTGATCATTTCATCACTTTCTTTGTATTATGTATTCGATCACTTTTTGGCCTACCGTGTTCTCTGTAATTTCTGCCCCTCGGCAGAACGCCAAGATTACGCCAAAGCCATTTTCTAGGTTTCTATATTTGCTAAAACTTCTGAATTTGTAATATGTTGTAGGTAAGGGCTTAGGCTACAACATATATCAAATTCAGAATTTTCTAGATGTTATAAAGTGGATTGCCGAGCTTCGCCAATTCGAGCGTGAATTTGAAGGGGGTGGGCGGAAATTAAAGGGAATACTGTATTTTATTTTTCTTATGTTATTTTGTGTCTTATTTTCATCCATCTGTCGTCACGTTTTCCCGAATTCAGGTCGATTTTATTTTCCAATTTATATTATTTTCACTAAACTCATTGGATGCTGTATATTGCTGATTTTCTTTGCGAAGAAGTCGGTTCAAATTTCCTTTCATTTTACTTGTGGCACGTGAATCAATGAAAAAGTGCAATACATAATCCAACGAGTTTATGTGCGACGCATATAAACTAAATTTGTAACGCATATTATGCGTCACAAATTTGCTTTAGATGACCAACTTTTACATAAATTCTTGAGTTTTATAAAATCTCATTTCCATCACTTCCATTTTCACCTTTAGTGGACATAATCACGACCTAATTGATTCATTGATATTTTATTGAAATTATTATTTTCGTTAATAACGCGAAGTGAATCAGCGAAGTGGTCTTCAAAAGAACTCTTTACAAATCCTAATAGAAAAACGACAACACAAATTATTTCTCGACACAAAACGATGTTTACTCTCAACGCTTTGTAATGGCATCGACTTACAGCTAGTTGTGATCTTAAAATACGATTTTGTCGGATGGTAGCTTCACATTTTGCATCACGTCATGTCTATGCTATTGACGTCCGTTGCTTTTAAAAAGTGTTGTACGATTTCGTAACTTTCCTCAATAAAACACAGCGTCTGCATTTGCTATGCCATTGATTTTCTTCGACTAACTTTATCTTAAGAATTGATAGTCTGTGAGAGATTTTGTAAAACGATAAAATTTTGGACCGGAACAAATCAAAAGTTTTGTTCCAACAACGCCGATGCAAATGATATATAAGCATAAAATGAATAAATTTCATTTAAACGGCATCGAAAAACGCTTTCGAAGTAAAATTAATTGTGATTTCACAATACTAACAGTACACAGTGGAAATTAGTCATAAATTTAATGGTGAAAATATATGCTTATGTATTTTGTAAATTTGGCGTTTTGTAAGCTATAACAAACTTGCCGTCATACTTTTTGCAGCGAAACAGTCAATTTGAAGATGTGAAGAAATTTTGATTTAAACACCATCATGCTTTCGAAATAATTTAGATGGAAATTTCACAATCGACAGCAGAAGGCGCGTAACTAGGGGGTTTGTAACCCCCCCCCCCCCACCCCCCGAAATTCGGAAGCTAAAAACCCTCTGAAATCTGGAAGCTAACAAACCCCTGAAATTTCAACCCCCAACATTTTTTCTGGGTACGGGCCTGGATATGCTTATATATTTTGTACATTTTGCTGTTTTGTAAGCTATATCAAACTCGCCATCATACTTTTGCTCCTTGACAATTCCCTACAGTCTGTTTATTTTATGGCTTACTCCGAGATTAGACTGATTTCGAAGGCTTAAACCTAACTATAAGTGTTGGCCTAAGCATAAATCAAAGTCTAAGCCTAAAGCATGCCCTTATAAGGGTTGTTTGCCTAAACCTTAGGAGCATTTTAAGCTATTACTCAAAGCTTAAGCTGCTCTCTAATCATGCTCCCTTTTTCATTTGCTATTTATAATTTTTACGAACGTGGAAATTGTTCTAATGAAGAAATTTCAGGACAACACCAAATCAAAGTTCCCATTCAAAGACTATCGAAAATCGCAAATGAAAAGAAAGATGCAAACCAAGGCTGTTGTGCCGGAATGGACGTCTGTACGTCAAAGTATGACAGCTTTTGAAGCCGATGATAAAGGTAGGATATAAATTTAATTTTAACATTTCTAAAATTCTTATACCGGTGAGTTATCGCAGAAGAAGTTTTTATTAAGAAATTAC
>JAKKPZ010000660.1:0-22279 GCA_022814885.1 Ditylenchus destructor | reverse complement strand
AAAAATCACTTTCACACGTCAAAATACGAAAAAACACGTTTTTCAATTTTGGCGCGAATTCAAATTTTCAAAATTTTTCAAAAGTATTTCATGCACACCGACTCATCAAGACCTATCGATTGAGCTATCACTCACTCAAAACTGACGACTGGATCGCGAGATAAAGCGGGTGACACGATTTTCTTCTAAAAAACACGTTTTTTATTCTAGAACATTCTAGAAGCAAAATTTCAAAAATCGCTTCCGTACGTGTTCACCTACTTTTGATTACCTTTCATTAAAAAAAAACCACTCATCTCAAGCTTTGTTGGATCGCGAGAAAACCATGGTCTTATTTTTTCAAGGATCTCACATTATAGTGAGGATAGGTACATTTCAAAAATAAGCACCCCTAAGAATGCACTCCAAAAACGTGGAATGGAGGATCATCACTAACTTATTATAAGGATGTAAGAACCTGCATCGTGAGAGACATCACCCCAGTTGGGGTGAATCCCGGTCAGGCCCGTAACTAGGGGGTTAGGGGGTTGTAACCCCCCGAAATTCGGAACCTAAAAAAATATCCATAGGGTCCCCCTATGGTTTTAAAAATTTTCGAGAAATTTTGAAAAATGCACCCCTAAAAATGAGTTTTTTTCACATCTCAACCCCCCCTGAAATCTCAACCCCTCCCGAAATTTTTTTCTGGGTACGGGCCTGATCCCGGTTGGGGGAGATAGTAGGGGGACATCCAGTTAGGGGAGGATAGTTGGGGGAATCGATGTCCCCCAAGTGGATGTCCCCCAAGTGTCCTTTTTTAAAACGCTTTTTTATCTTAAAAATGCGTTTTTTGCCCTAAAAATGCACCTAGCATATTTTCTGGGGCCTGTGTCACTAACGTGAAAAGTGCAAACTTTGCATGAAAAGTGCAAAGTCTTTTCACTTTTCATGAAAAGTTTAGTGACATTGAAACTTTTCACTTTGCATTGCAAAGTGCAAAGTGAAAATGCAAAGTGAAAAGTTTCTGTGTCACTAAAGTGAAAAGTGCAGAGTGAAAAGTGCAAAGTGAGGAAGGAAAAGTGATTTTTGTGTATGTTTGTCCATTTTTGGAGTATTTTTAGCTATGTTGGCTATGAATCTGATGTTACTCATCCTATGTCAACTTTTTGTCGGGATTTCGACGCATTTTTCAGAATTCTTCTATCTTATCAATTTTTCACTCAAAAATTCATTAATTTCACATACACTGATTTTCCTTGGACTTTAGGAATTGTTTTTTGATGGAACACAATCTTATAAAATCCCAAAAACATCTTCAAATTTGAATGAATTGTTGTTACTGACTCTATATCAACTATTTGTCAACCTTTTTCATCAATTCATCACTGTTTGAACGCATTTTGAAGCAGTTTTTACTAGAGGTCGGCCGAAAGGGTTTTTTACGATATCGATACCGATATCGATATATCGATATCGGTCTTTATCGATATTGGTCAAATTCTATCGATACGATATCGATACCGATATATCGGTTTCTATCGATATTTTCAAATTTTAACCAGAAATGACTCAAAATTGTCTAAAAAGTGCATTTTATTACTGTTTCATAGTATAGAGAGTCATATTTATAATAAAACCACACACTTGATTAAACAATATCAATCTAAACTCATTATTTGTAATTATACAAAGGTGAATTTCTTTGAAAATTTGAATTTTTTTCTATTTTTTGCAAAATTTTCCCAAATTTTGGAAAAATTTGCGAAAATGGCAAAAATTAGCAAAAAAATTTTAATTTTCTGGGCGGGAATTCAAATTTTGAATTTTTTTGCAAAAATATCAAAAAATGACGAAAATTTTTGAAAATTTGACCAAAAATCCTATAAATTTTTCGCGCTGAGCCGGTGGCGCAGCGCGAAAAATTGGATTGGTTTAATTTTGTCCCCTCTAATTTAAAGTAAATGACGCTCTGTTAGCGCAGTTTACAGTTGCCTCACTAATTTTATTTCTTCCATATTCGGCAAATATATTTCTTGACGTAAATTTTGAATTCTATATCCAATTCCTAACTTATCTTGAAAAAAATAAAGTGGGACGAAAATTGTGTAAATTATGTGAAATTAGCAGTTTTGAGTATATAATCTGGGTATATTTCGAGCTATGTTTAACTAACGTACCATTATTTCTCACATTACTTGAATAAACATAACGCCATAAAGTCACATTTGAGCGCGAAATTGATTTTAACTTCCTAATGAAAATCGGGCAAAACTTTCTATTGAAACACAATAGAAGAGTTAAATAGCGCCGCAGGCGAAATTTTTGGAACAAATTTGGCTTGTTTGGTAAAAATTTCATTGAAAATTCTGATTATTTTCCGATATTCTCGTACAATTTTCGAACCGATACCGATATAAAAATATCGGTATCGATCGCGTTTTTATCGAGATCGATACCGATATCGATACCGTTATATCGATATCGGTCTTTATCGATATTGGCCAAAAAATAAAGAACCGATATCGAGATCGATACCGATATGACCGATATTATCGACGATATATCGATATCGGCTGATCTCTAGTTGTACGCACCCATTATCTAGAGCTCAGGACGAAATAATGGGGTATCATGTCTATCGTTCACTTATTCTTGCATACTAACATTTGTAATCAACTTCTTTTTGTCCGGCACAAAATAAGATTTTCACATAGACACACAAACCAGAAATTATTTCTGAAATGTTGTGTAGATTTGCAGTCACTATTTTTACTCATTAAATTTGTATTCAACTGGCAATCCTGAAAAAAGATTCAATTTTCATCCTTTAATTGTATTTCAATCACAAATAATAGTAACCATTACAAATTATTAATCTTGAGGGAAAACGTGGGAGAACCAAAATACCAATAATAATCATCTTCATCATCAAAAGTTATGGCAGTAAGCTGAAGTTTCTTTCCGATTGCGTTATTGGTGAATTCAAAGACGTGCTCAGTACTGCGATGATTTTCATCTCTTTCTTCTTTGACGATAAACTTGGAATAGTCCTTCTTCCATACTTGTATGTCTTGATCCTTAACGAAATGAAAGCCTTCAATAGACTGGACACCTTGGTATTCATCCCAGTTTTCGAGATCCAGAAACTTCTAAAAATGTAATAGATTTAATGTTAGAAATTTTTTTCCATCCAGCATCTGGTTTGTTGGTAGAATAATTGTTATGAGGAATCCATTACATAATTAGAATTATTTTTTTCTAATTTCAGAGGGATTATTACCAATTAGGGATTACGAGAGTGGGGCGCCGCGGCCTTCGCCGCGAATATTGGATATTATTATATTGGAATATTATTAATTCTTATGAGGAATCCATTATATAATTAATTATATAATAATATTATATATAATAATATATTATAATAAATTTTTTCTAATTTCAGAGGGCTTATTACCAATCAAAGTTTATTATCAATGTGTCTGCAACATTTTAAATATTGCTATTTTCATACTTCACACATATTAAATGTGTATTAGCTGATTAAAATTGATACGGCAAGCTTAAAACCCAGTTTCTTTCGGCACTTAAAAAATAAAATATATAACTGTTCCTTCTTAATCTGTTACAAAATCTTGTAGCAGAAAAGATTTAACAGGAAAATTGGTTCAATTTCACAGCTAGAAGGCCAATAATTTATCTCAAACAGTGAATCATCAACGATAATAATTTATGTTATTTACCTGCACAAATTCGACCATGGCTTTAGAAAGGTCACAATAACTGATTTGATTGATGGCGTACAACGTCCCCCAGTCACGAAGAAATCAAGGAACGCTTCATCCTGATTTAAATCAGCTTCGCCGTAAACAAAAAATTTATCACAGCGCACGTGATTTTTTGCCCAAGTGATGGATTTCTGACTGTTGCCATTCAGATTAAAGTCGAGATCTTTACATTGTAGACGATCGTTATCTGAGTTAATTGCTCCAGCCAACAAGTCCAAGACATCATTTTGATAAGTCAATTCCATAATGTCAATGTAAATGAACGGATCGGTGGCGAGGCGGACGAAATGTTGGAATAATGGCCAATTGTCATCGTTGACTTTTACGTGTGCAGAGAATACGCTAGTTATGTAGCGCAATTCACGATGGTTTGGATCTGAAATTAGGCAAATTTTGACAAAGAATCGTTCATATATACAGAAAAAAAGTTGGAGAAGTAAATTTTAAACCAAAAATATTTTCTGCTAACAATTTCCAACACCTTCTAATTTTGTCGAAATTTCAGATGAGAATTAAATATTATCCTGGAGAGAAAAAATAGAAAATCTGCTAACATTTTTCTGAAAACCGTTGTTGTTTAGAGATAGGGTTAACCTGGTCCCATTTTTATAATTGGATAGCTAGATGTGACTGAATCCATGTGACTGCACAATTCGTTAGCAGCGAGCAATCTTAGGTTTAAGATTAAAGGGCTGAATCCATAACTTGAGATTGAGGGAATTTTGAAAGCTTAGTGATAAAAAGACTGAATAAGGTGCAAGTAAATCTTGTCCAAAAAAGCCTGTCCTAATTTGATATTATTTTTTCTGATCTTACAACAATTATATGGATTTTTCCATTCATTCAAGATTTTCAGTTATGATTTTCCTATGATAAAAATGTTAGTAAGACATGATACAATATACCCCCCACTTACAGCCCAAACCCACTTACAGCCCGGACCCACTTACAGCCCACCCCACTTACAGCCCGGTTGATGGGCTGTAACTGTCTTTGGGCTGTAAGTGTCCCATAGGGCGCCCTATGTCCCACTTACAGCCAAAAAGGCTGATTTTCGGCCCGGTCCCACTTACAGCCCTGGCTGTAAGTGTCCCATAGGGCGCCCTATGTCCCACTTACAGCCCAAAACAGTTTTTTATTTAAAATGAATGCTTATAGCTTTTTATCGAGCTTTTTGCGATACTAAAACATTCTCCAAACATTTTTCTCGGATTTTAGCTTAAAAAGTACCACTTTTTGGATAAAAATATGTGTTTATTTAATAAAAATCTGTTTTGGGCTGTAAGTGTCCCATAGGGCGCCCTATGTCCCACTTACAGCCCAAAACAGTTTTTTATTTAAAATGAATGCTTATAGCTTTTTATCGAGCTTTTTGCGATACTAAAACATTCTCCAAACATTTTTCTCGGATTTTAGCTTAAAAAGTACCACTTTTTGGATAAAAATATGTGTTTATTTAATAAAAATTTGTTTTGGGCTGTAAGTGTCCCATAGGGCGCCCTATGTCCCACTTACAGCCCAAAACAGTTTTTTATTTAAAATGAATGCTTATAGCTTTTTATCGAGCTTTTTGCGATACTAAAACATTCTCCAAACATTTTTCTCGGATTTTAGCTTAAAAAGTACCACTTTTTGGATAAAAATATGTGTTTATTTAATAAAAATCTGTTTTGGGCTGTAAGTGTCCCATAGGGCGCCCTATGTCCCACTTACAGCCCAAAACAGTTTTTTACTTAAAATTAATGCTTATAGCTGTTTATCGAGCTTTTTTCGATCCTAAAACATTCTCAAAACATTTTTCTCGGATTTTAGCAAAAAAAGTACCACTTTTTAGCCAAAAATATGCGTTTAATTAATAAAAATTTGTTTTGGGCTGTAAGTGTCCCATAGGGCGCCCTATGTCCCACTTACAGCCCAAAACAGTTTTTTATTTAAAATGAATGCTTATAGCTGTTTATCGAGCTTTTTTCGATCCTAAAACATTCTCAAAACATTTTTCTTGGATTTTAGCTTAAAAAGTACCACTTTTTAGCCAAAAATATGCGTTTAATTAATAAAAATTTGTTTTGGGCTGTAAGTGTCCCATAGGGCGCCCTATGTCCCACTTACAGCCCAAAACAGTTTTTTATTTAAAATGAATGCTTATAGCTTTTTATCGAGCTTTTTTCGATCCTAAAACATTCTCCAAACATTTTTCTCGGATTTTAGCTTAAAAAGTACCACTTTTTAGCCAAAAATATGCGTTTATTTAATAAAAATTTGTTTTGGGCTGTAAGTGTCCCATAGGGCGCCCTATGTCCCACTTACAGCCCAAAACAGTTTTTTATTTAAAATGAATGCTTATAGCTTTTTATCGAGCTTTTTTCGATCCTAAAACATTCTCCAAACATTTTTCTCGGATTTTAGCAAAAAAAGTACCACTTTTTAGCCAAAAATATGCGTTTAATTAATAAAAATTTGTTTTGGGCTGTAAGTGTCCCATAGGGCGCCCTATGTCCCACTTACAGCCCAAAACAGTTTTTTATTTAAAATGAATGCTTATAGCATTTAACGAGCTTTTTTCGATCCTAAAACATTCTCGAAACATTTTTCTTGGATTTTAGCATACAAAGTACCACTTTTTAGCCAAAAATATGTGTTTATTTAATAAAAATCAGTTTAGGGCTGTAAGTGTCCCATAGGGCGCCCTATGTCCCACTTACAGCCCAAAACAGTTTTTTATTTAAAATGAATGTTTGCAGTTCGTTATAGAGCTTTTTTCGATCCTAAAACATTCTCAAAACATTTTTCTCGGATTTTAGCAAAAAAAGTGCCACTTTTTGGCCAAAAATATGCGTTTAATTAATAAAAATTTGTTTTGGGCTGTAAGTGTCCCATAGGGCGCCCTATGTCCCACTTACAGCCCAAAACAGTTTTTTATTTAAAATGAATGCTTATAGCTTTTTATCGAGCTTTTTTCGATCCTAAAACATTCTCCAAACATTTTTCTCGGATTTTAGCAAAAAAAGTACCACTTTTTAGCCAAAAATATGCGTTTAATTAATAAAAATTTGTTTTGGGCTGTAAGTGTCCCATAGGGCGCCCTATGTCCCACTTACAGCCCAAAACAGTTTTTTATTTAAAATGAATGCTTATAGCTTTTTATCGAGCTTTTTGCGATACTAAAACATTCTCCAAACATTTTTCTCGGATTTTAGCTTAAAAAGTACCACTTTTTAGCCAAAAATATGCGTTTAATTAATAAAAATTTGTTTTGGGCTGTAAGTGTCCCATAGGGCGCCCTATGTCCCACTTACAGCCCAAAACAGTTTTTTATTTAAAATGAATGCTTATAGCTTTTTATCGGGTTTTTTCGATCCTAAAACATTCTCAAAACATTTTTCTTGGAATTTAGCAAAAAAAAAGTGCCACTTTTTAGCCAAAAATTTTCGTTTAATTAATAAAAATTTGTTTTGGGCTGTAAGTGTCCCATAGGGCGCCCTATGTCCCACTTACAGCCCAAAACAGTTTTTTATTAAAATGAATGCTTATAGCTTTTTATCGAGCTTTTTCGATCCTAAAACATTCTCCAAAAATTTTTCTGGATTTTAGCAAAAAAGTACCACTTTTTAGCCAAAATATTCGTTTAATAATAAAAATCTGTTTTGGGCTGTAAGTGTCCCATAGGGCGCCCTATGTCCCACTTACAGCCCAAAACAGTTTTTTATTTAAAATGAATGCTTATAGCTTTTTATCGAGCTTTTTTTCGATCCTAAAACATTCTCCAAACATTTTTCTCGGATTTTAGCAAAAAAGTACACTTTTTAGCCACAAATATTCGTTTAATAAAAAAAAATCTGTTTTGGGCTGTAAGTGTCCCATAGGGCGCCGTATGTCCCACTTACAGCCCAAAACAGTTTTTTATTTAAAATGAATGCTTATAGCTTTTTATCGAGCTTTTTCGATCCTAAAACATTCTCCAAACATTTTTCTCGGATTTTAGCTTAAAAAGTGCCACTTTTTGGATAAAAATATGTGTTTATTTAATAAAAATCTGTTTTGGGCTGTAAGTGTCCCATAGGGCGCCCTATGTCCCACTTACAGCCCAAAACAGTTTTTTATTTAAAATGAATGCTTATAGCTTTTTATCGAGCTTTTTGCGATACTAAAACATTCTCCAAACATTTTTCTCGGATTTTAGCTTAAAAAGTACCACTTTTTGGATAAAAATATGTGTTTATTTAATAAAAATTTGTTTTGGGCTGTAAGAGTCCCATAGGGCGCCCTATGTCCCACTTACAGCCCAAAACAGTTTTTTATTTAAAATGAATGCTTATATCTTTTTATCGAGCTTTTTTCGATCCTAAAACATTCTCCAAACATTTTTCTCGGATTTTAGCTTAAAAAGTGCCACTTTTTGGATAAAAATATGTGTTTATTTAATAAAAATCTGTTTTGGGCTGTAAGTGTCCCATAGGGCGCCCTATGTCCCACTTACAGCCCAAAACAGTTTTTTATTTAAAATGAATGCTTATAGCTTTTTATCGAGCTTTTTTCTATCCTAAAACATTCTCCAAACATTTTTCTCGGATTTTAGCAAAAAAAGTACCACTTTTTAGCCACAAATATTCGTTTAATAAATAAAAATTTGTTTTGGGCTGTAAGTGTCCCATAGGGCGCCCTATGTCCCACTTACAGCCCAAAACAGTTTTTTATTTAAAATGAATGCTTATAGCTTTTTATCGAGCTTTTTTCGATCCTAAAACATTCTCCAAACATTTTTCTCGGATTTTAGCTTAAAAAGTGCCACTTTTTGGATAAAAATATGTGTTTATTTAATAAAAATCTGTTTTGGGCTGTAAGTGTCCCATAGGGCGCCCTATGTCCCACTTACAGCCCAAAACAGTTTTTTATTTAAAAGGAGTGTTTATAGCTTTTTATCGAGCTTTTTTCGATCCTAAAACATTCTCAAAACATTTTTCTCGGATTTTAGCAAAAAAAGTACCACTTTTTAGCCAAAAATATGCGTTTAATTAATAAAAATTTGTTTTGGGCTGTAAGTGTCCCATAGGGCGCCCTATGTCCCACTTACAGCCCAAAACAGTTTTTTATTTAAAAGGAGTGTTTATAGCTTTTTATCGAGCTTTTTTCGATCCTAAAACATTCTCCAAACATTTTTCTCGGATTTTAGCTTAAAAAGTACCACTTTTTAGCCAAAAATATGCACCCCGGTATCAAATTTTCTATTTTTCAGCTCCTAGAACCTTCTAGAATGTTCCAGACTGTTTTGAAAATGTTTAAATAACACTCCAGAGTGTTCTAGATGTCAAATCTATGACCGAATACTTGTAAATAATATTTTTATCAAAATTATGTGTTAAAACCATGATACCCCCACTATGGTTCTAAAGCCAAATTTTGAAAAAATTTTTCTCTTTTTCAAAACAGCGTTTTAGGGCATTTTTGGTGTGCTGGTCACGATTTCGAAGGAATTTTCAAGATCGGTGACGTACTAAGGCAGATACGCCTGCAGGGCATATTTTACATTGTTTATTGAGGTAAATAGCTGGTAAATATCTTTTTACTTACTACTTTTGCATTTTTCGCTTAAGATCGCTTAAAATGATCCTAGGCATTAGGAACACTGTTTCAGTGTTCCAATTGTCGGCTTTTAGGCTCATATGCCTTTACATTTTTCGCGCACCATATAAGGCGCCAAACAAGGATTTAGGCTTGCGGCTCGAACAACCTCGGGCCAAAGCAAGACTTAGTCTTAGGCTTAAGCTCCCGAACAACCCTTATAAGGCGCCAAACAAGGATTTAGGCTTGGGGCCGCGAACAATATGGGGCCTAGGGGACCTAATCTTAGGCTTAAGCTCCCGAACAACCCTAATCTAGAACACTCTGGAGTGTTATCTAAACATTTTCAAACAATGTGGAACATTCTAGCACCCCTCTAGCAAATGGCCGGGGTGCAAATGTCACGTACCGGCTGAAAACTAGCTAAAATCTATCATAATCCCACTCAAAATCAGCTAAAATCTGCTTAATTCCAGTGAAAATCAGCTCAAATTAATCATAACCTCGCTTAAAACCAGCTCAAATCCGCTTAATCTCACTCAACTTCTCATAAAATCCACTTAATATGAATCCTTGCAGCTCAATCCAGCTCAAAACCATCTTAATCTGCTTCTGAATCTCATCAAATCGACGTAATATGAATAAAATATAGCTTAATCCACTCAAAATCAACTCAAATCCACTTAATCCGGCTCAAAAAAATGGTGTACTAAAAAGAATAATTTACCACACAAAATTTTGAAAAGTTGATTGTGAGCACATCGGTATCCGTCTCGGTAACACTAGGTGTACGCACGTGGGGAATCCCGACATCCTCGAGCACAATTTCTTGTTGACTGCCTTCTATGAACTCACTGTGGAACATAGTCTTGAAATGCTCGGAATAATGCGACAAGTACTGAAAGATTGATTTATATTAACTAGCTAAAATCCGCTTAATCCCACTCAAAATCAGCTAAAATCCCCTTAATTCCAGTGAAAACCAGCTCAAATCCGCTTAATCTCACTCAGCTTCTCATGAAATCCAGTTAATATGAATCAGATGCAGCTCAAATCCATCTTATCCACTCTAAAACAGCTCAAATCCCCTTAATCCCACTCGAAACCAGCTCAAATCCGCTTAATCCCACTGAAAACCAGCATAATCTTACTCAGCTTCTCATGAAATCCACTTAATATGAATCCATTGCAGCTCAATCCAGCTCAAAAGCATCTTAATCCAGCTCAAAACCATCTTAATTCTGCTTCTAAATCTCATCAAAGCGACGTATTATGAATAAAACATAGCTTAATCCACTCAAAATTAACTCAAATCCACTTAATCCGGCACATCGGTATTGGTCTCGGTTAGGCATTTTCTGAGAAAACCCAAAAATGCCAGAATTTGTTATAACAAATTGCCATATTTTGTTTTTAGACACTATGGAGCATTCTAAAACATTCTAGAATACTGGATCACACAATAGTACAAAAAATTTTGAAAAAATGTGCAAAAATTTGAAAAAGTAGATTGTGAATACGTCGGTCTCGGTATCGCGATTTTTATTGAACAAACATAGCACCGGCATAGTTTGTTCAACAATAATTCAATTTAGCTTAGTATTTTCGTTTATTTTATCTGTAGTCATTAGTCGTTGTGATAAAAGTGCATTTTCAAGTGATACAATAAATATCTTTGTTATAATGTATTGCTAAACAACAGCAAAACGTTGAAAATGGACACTTACAGCCATCAAAATGGACACTTACAGCCGCTTTGCAAGGAGGGGGCTGTAAGTGGGCACGGGCTGTAAGTGGGTTCGGGCTGTAAGTGGGGATTCCCCGATACAAAAACACCTTACCTTTACAATTAGCATAAGCAGCAAGCCGATAATCGCTTGGAATGCTTTGTGCGTTGGCAGCTTGATCATCTTCAAGTTGAACCAGTTTCGAATAACTGTTGAGAATGACCCACTCGTTATATGCTTCAGAAGTGAGCTCTTTACCGAAAACTTGGATGGCAGCAGGCTCAGCTGTGGAAGAATTCTGAAATTAGTGAAGAATTTATTTTAGTTAGAAGTTTACAATTTTAGTAGTTAAAGTTTCCGATTATTATAACCTTATTTAACTATTGGAATATTTAAATAAAACTTATACCGAACTATACAAAGAATAATACTAGTAGTACTATACAAGACGAAAGTTAACTTCAGGTAGGAATTGTTGCACTTAAATCGAAATTAGGATCTGTAAAATTAAGTGCGCAAATGTTCGCAGCGAAAAAGCGGTTTAACGAAAAGTGTCTCTTCGGAACTGATAACCAATACAGCCGACTCTCATTTACCGGAAATACCTTTGCTTGAACGGATTTTTTCATACAACTTTATCGGAAACAATTTCGACAAAAACATCCTTATAGTAAGTTAAAGCTGTGAGGCGTCCCATGGGATATGGCGTCCCATGGGATATCTTATCTGTCCCTTTTACCTTTTTCAGCGATCAAAGATCACTTATTTTTGTCCCTTTTACCTTTTTAAGGGATCAAAGATCACTTATTTTTGTCCCTTTTACCTTTTTTCACCCAAAATGTCATTCCGACCGTTCCAGCCGATTTTTTCATACAACTTTATCGGAAACAATTTCGACAAAAACATCCTTATAGTAAGTTAAAGCTGTCAGTACGTCCCATGGGATGTACGTCCCATGGGATATCTTATCTGTCCCTTTTACCTTTTTCAGCGATCAAAGATCACTTATTTTTGTCCCTTTTACCTTTTTAAGGGATCAAAGATCACTTATTTTTGTCCCTTTTACCTTTTTTCACCCAAAATGTCATTCCGACCGTTCCAGCCGATTTTTTCATACAACTTTATCGGAAACAATTTCGACAAAAACATCCTTATAGTAAGTTAAAGCTGTCAGTACGTCCCATGGGATGTACGTCCCATGGGATATCTTATCTGTCCCTTTTACCTTTTTCAGCGATCAAAGATCACTTATTTTTGTCCCTTTTACCTTTTTAAGGGATCAAAGATCACTTATTTTTGTCCCTTTTACCTTTTTTCACCCAAAATGTCATTCCGACCGTTCCAGCCGATTTTTTCATACAACTTTATCGGAAACAATTTCGACAAAAACATCCTTATAGTAAGTTAAAGCTGTCAGTACGTCCCATGGGATGTACGTCCCATGGGATATCTTATCTGTCCCTTTTACCTTTTCAGCGATCAAAGATCACTTATTTTTGTCCCTTTTACCTTTTTAAGGGATCAAAGATCACTTATTTTTGTCCCTTTTACCTTTTTTCACCCAAAATGTCATTCCGACCGTTCCAGCCGATTTTTTCATACAACTTTATCGGAACAATTTCGACAAAAACATCCTTATAGTAAGTTAAAGCTGTCAGTACGTCCCATGGGATGTACGTCCCATGGGATATCTTATCTGTCCCTTTTACCTTTTTCAGCGATCAAAGATCACTTATTTTTGTCCCTTTTACCTTTTTAAGGGATCAAAGATCACTTATTTTTGTCCCTTTTACCTTTTTTCACCCAAAATGTCATTCTTAGGGGTGCATATTTTGTCCCTTTTACCTTTTTTCACCCAAAATGTCATTCTTAGGGGTGCATATTTTGTCCCTTTTACCTTTTTTCACCCAAAACGTCAAACGGTTGCGATCAAAGATCACTTATTTTTGTCCCTTTTAGTCTGTCAGTCAGAGACACAAATTAGTCAGAGACCCAAATAAGTCAGAGTCACTAATCAGTCAGAGACACAAATCAGTCAGAGACACTAATCAGTCAGAGACACAAAACAGTCAAAGACAACAGATTAGTCAGAAGGAGCGGCCGAAGGCCGCGACCTCACCCTAACCATATACGCGAGACGCCGGAGGCGGCGAGCCAGTCCTGTGGTCGGGCGCGGAGCGCCCGACCTTCTCCCTTGGAATGTGAGGGAACTTAGACAAAACTTTTAATAGGACTCCCGTAGGGAGTCGGATGAGGGCCGAAGGCCCGAAATAGTCTCATGCTGCTCTACTCCCGAACAATCCTTACTCCCGAACAACCCAATCTGACCGCTGACGGCGGTGGGCATACTGATACAGACGAGGGCATACTGATGGCGGTGCGCGAAGCGATGACGAACCCAATCTCCCGCTGTGCACGCTAACCGCTTCCTAGCGAAGTGAGGGCCGCGAAGCGGCCCCACTTCGCTAGTATCGAGTAAACAAAAGGGTACCCTCTTTTGTATTTTTCTCCGGAAAAAATAAACTTAGCGAACTAAATCCACCAAAAATTACAAATTTTGGTGCTAATATGAATTTTTACTAAATATTTTTTGCACAAATTTTTGGTCATTTTTGCAATATAGAGCTTTACAATATCCTATTTAGCTTTTATTTGTATTAATCACAAAGAAAATAAAATTCTCACCATGAAAATGTCGACGTAAAGAAGAGCTAAAGAATGTCTGTGTGTTTGAATCAGATTGCGAAATCTATTTGAGACGAGACTGTTCATTGCCAACTGGTAATAGTTTAGATATTTGAACGCTTCCACCATTGTGCCGTTGTCCATTGTAGCAATCTTTGAGGTCCTGAAATAAAAAGGAGACTATTTTCGCATACCCAAACTCATCCTATCTTTAATTAAAAACTCACTTGTCTTTCAATCGGCCTTTGCTTGCATTTGATCCCTTATGAGCTTCATTCCCGAGATTAGCCTGCTTTCCAGCCGGTTGAGCGGATCTGCGCATTTCCTTTGCTTCAGCAGTCGAAATTTCTAAACACCAAAAAATTTAACGATGAATAAAAGCGGTAATGTAGCACAATTGTACGTAGTGCAATTACAGGGAATACGGTATAACCAGTACATAACCTTATTCTAAACCAATATTTTTGTTCCTTGATACATCACGTGATGATATCCATGAGAACAAAGGTAATGTGGAAATTATGAAAGGGTTTAAAGTTGTTAACATTTTTAAAGAACAATCGCTATAAAGCCTATAATTACCGTATTCCCTCTAATTTATTCCCCGTAGGTAAAATTATTCAACCAAACTCTAGAAGGGGTAAAATTAGAGGGGGGTAAACATCCATACAAAATGTATGGAAATTAGGGGGTATAATTATTCAATCGGCATCCAGAGGGGGCATAATTAGAGGGGATAAAGTTAGAGGGGTTAAATTAGAAGGTTTACGGTATTATTCTCATCCATATAAGTGGGCAGTTATTCTGTGTACAGTTTTCAACAGATCAGTCCTATGAAAACTGTTATAAAGAAACTCGCATGTGATTTCACGGAAAGATGATATAGAAAAGAACAAACAGTAAAAATGAATGGATTTTGTATAATTTTGTTTAATTTTGGCCATAGAAGATATAGAAGGCCATAGAAGATATGAGAGAAGGCTTATTCGGAACAATATTTTGGTAAAACGTTAATCAATAATGGGACACGGACGCATCTGACCTACATCTCGCGCATCTACCAACAACCCTTACAAGGGCATGGCGAAGTTTATTAGGCTTTTAAAAGGGTATACTGATTAGGCTTAGGCTTGCGGCCACCAGCGGACTAAGTTGAACCCTTTTATGGGGTCAGAAGTGTCTGGCGATCAGATCTCTGGTGTAGCCATCAATAATATGTGGAAAAATAAGGATTTTTCCTAATTGTTTTACAAAAAATAAAATATGAAACGTGCTAGAGTACTGGGTGGGCCAAATATTTTTTCATATTTGAAATGTTCATAAAATTATGATTCTGTTGACATGTTACGCTGATCTTATGTTGAAAGATACCCTTGAGTCTGCCATTTTATATGAACGAAAAACCAATACAATATGACAACGAAATAATTATCAAATCAACAAAATAGCGAGATCACTCATTTTTTCATGCAACTTGTCCGTTTCAGCCCAATTTTTGAGACCATGTCTTTGTCAGGTTTTATTTGCCTCACTAAATAGCAAATTTTGTCAGGATTCTAGAAAGGTATAACATGTCATAGGTCAACTTGCTTCTCTGGAGAGCTGGAAGACTTCAAAAGCAACTCACTTACACAATTTTTGGCAAAAATGATGATTTCACTAGACGATGAACACTACTTTTTCGCACATAGAAAAATGAATGATCTCGCTATTTTGTTGATTTGACAATTATTTTGCTGTCATATAGTATAGTTTTTCGTTCATATAAAATGGTTGACTCCAAAATATCTTTTTTAAAAGATCATCGTAACATATCAACAAAATCATCATTTTATGAGGATTTCAAATCTGGAAAAATATTTGGAAAACACCTTGTGGCTTTGCTAGTAAATTCAATTTGATTCAGCAGGTTGAGTTTGAACGGATCGTGGAGTAGTAGCTTACTAAGTAAACTATATTGGTAATGAAGTTTGAAAAAGGAGTGAGCCGTATGTCCTTCCAGATTTTGCATAATAGAGATACCGAGAAGAGCGCGAGAAATGCTAGGGCATGAGCCATTACTCAATTACTCTGTATCACAGTTTTTGTGTTCTCAATAGATTCTGTCCAAATTACTCACTTTCCGAGCTAATCCCCAATCTGATATAAAATCACAAACGGAAGAATCCATTTCCAAATTCACAAATAAATTAATGCACAAAATGGGTTCGCAAAAAGTAAAAATAAAACGCGTATTCAACGACTGAAATCGATCTGATCCACTCTTACCTAAACCGCAGTGTAAGAGTCACGTAACCTTTGTCTCCAAAAACCTAACTCACCCGTCGCCGCTCGAATATGGGCGCATGATACGTCAATCGCTTCCTCTCGACGAGCCAAGTCGATTGGTACCGTTTTCAAGCCCGACCTCGACGACCACCGGAAGATATGGCTTCCGGAAATCCGGAAAATCCGGGATTTGGCCAGGTCACAAATGCTCCGTCGCCGCTCGAATATGGGCGCATGATACGTCAATCGCTTCCTCTCGACGAGCCAAGTCGATTGGTACCGGTTCCAGGCTGAACTGAATTTGCTATCCGGAGATTTGCCCTCCGGGAGTTTGTCAAAATTATGGAATTTAGCAAAGTTTCACCAAACCAAATGTGCTTCAAACCGAGTTGGGGTCCCACCAACCCTAACCGCTGATGGCGGTGCGCGAAGCGATGAAGAACCCAATCTCCCGAACAACTCACGCTCCACCATTTTTACAAGCAGATTGCGGCTTCGCCGCAATCTGCTTGTTTATCTTCACTAAGTCGGTAAAAGAGAATTTGATTTCCACACAATAGAAATAGAGACGGCGCGTCTCAGACGGGTGTCTCAGAATCATCTCACTCACACGCATGTCTCAGAAGCAGAACTATTGCTAGCTGCACACACGTTCGCTGCTTTCAATGTGTCTGGCCAGGTGCGGGTCTGCCGTGCTTTGGCCGGCCAAGCTGTGTGCGTAGACAGCAGTCGTTGTAGTCAAGTTCCCCTGCCTATTCGCGGGACGCTATTGAATAGACGTGTTCAACACACAGCACATTACGAAATTTGTACAAGAACCATATAAAATATCGGGATCTGAATTACCTTGGAACCTTTCAGAATGTTTCTAGATGCTTCTAGGAGCTTCTTTTACCAATGTTCTATTAAATTCAAGAGTAGAGTGGAAATAGCAAAAATTTCTTTCTTAAATCTAACACTTGGAGTGTCTTTTGGTAGAACAGCCGGTTTTAAAACATAGGAGCCGCAACAGCGGGTCGCCTAAAGCTAGTATAAAATACGACATAAAAAAGAATTAAATAAAGTTGGACCAAATAAAATTATACTGAAACAAGCAGCCATATTTTCTTTTAAAATGTGATTACAACACAGCAGAAATAGAGTCGGCCCATATCAGACCGGTATGGAGTGTCTCAGAACCAGAGCTGCACATACGTTCGCTGCTTTCGATGTGTCTGGCCAAGCGGGCCTGCAAGCTGATGTGTGCAAACTGAGTCAGTCGTTCTAGTGAAGTTCTCTTTGTAGTCTATTAGCGGAGCACTACCCATTAGAAGTATTCAACACAAAGATCATTACGAAATTTGTGTAAGAGCCACATAAGATATGACATGCAAAATAAAATTAGACCGAAACGGGCAGCCATCTTTTCTTTTAAAATGTGATTACTAGCTACAGAAATAGAGTCGGCAGGAGAAATAGGCCGGCCACAAACAGCTAGTGTGATTAATAGGGACAGCCCAACTCAGATGCGTATGAATTGGGAATAACGATTGGTGTGGAGCGTCTCTGAAGCAGAGCTGTTAAGGGTGCACATACGTTCGCTGTTTTCGATGTGTCTGTCTGCTATGCACTGGCTAGCTGACGTAGAAGTACTCCTTGCAGCCTATTCGCGGAGCACTATCTAGCATTAGCACTAGACGTGTTCAACACAAAGCCCATGACGAAATTGTAAGAAACATATAAAATATGACATGGATATGAATGAAATAAACTTGGACCAAATGAAAATAGACTGAAGCCATATTTCAAATTAGTGTGTTCAAGTTTATTCACAAAAATACGTTTTAGTTTGGAAAAGAGGGAAGGAGGGTCTTTAAGAAATTTAACCATATTTGCAAAATACAAAGTGACAATTATGCCAAAACTGGCCGCTAATCGGCTAATAAATGGCAGTAGAACAGCACCAATAGAATTTGAAAGGACGAGTTTGAATCAATGACAACAGAATGACAGCTCTAGTACTTTTTAAATGATACAAATCAAGGTCGGATTCGGATACTCCTCAAATTTCAAGGTAAAATTGCGATTTCCCAAGAATTTTCGTAAAGAATTTTTTGTCAATTTTTCGATTATGTTAGAAGAACAAAATATTCTTTGTATTCCTTTTTGTATCAGAATAATTACGCCCCTGGATTTGACACCCGAAATTTGAGAAAGTGAGAAAACTTCCCAAAAGTCGACTTACAAATTAGCGCTTAAAAGAAGGGAGAACCCGCGGATTATCGCCTATTATCTCTGACAATGAAATTCTACGGAAAAACTTCCTTCCAGTGTAAAAGAACATGAATGTGCGCCAGAATCTCCTCTACAACATACTTTTTACCGCAATAGTGTATGTGGCTCTATCAAAAAATTACGGCCATTTTAGTGCGGCCACCTGGAGTTGGAAAAAATATCTAAATTTTGAATTTCCCGCTATAACTCATTTTTCGTGGTGGGACGACGGACCGCAAAGCAGGTATGTACATAGCGCAGGACATGAGCTTTCCAACGATATATAACACCACTGTCCATATTAGCTAGAGAAAATTGATATGGCCTGCCAAAACCGACCACCTCGAGCATTTTTTATCGAAAAAAGGTGATTTGGAAATCAGCCCGGAATTTCGAAATTTCCGATTACCGAAATTTTTTTTCTTCCATATTCGTGTAGAGGACAAAAAGTTGTGTTGATTAAATCACTTGGGCGCACCGACCCTTCTAGGGTTAAAGCAGGGCATACATGTCATATTAGGCAACAAAATTCGCGCTAACAACTCATAACATATTAGTAGAAAACGCATAAAAGCACTCATCGGAAAAATTTGATCTTTTGTGTATTTGTTCTTTTGGGCATAGGGATACCACTGTATTATCAATTTATCTTGCTCAATGTATTTGTATAAAATTTGTTCAGAAGTATAAGATCTTTTCAGTTAGCCATGAAACTATGTATTCCTTGAATAATATGATGCGTAAAATTCTCTTAAAACAACAAAATTCTTGAAATATGAATACGATATCAAAGAAAGTCAATGACATTTGATACTCATTTTTGTCATCGTTATGGCTTTACTTAACGGCCAAGGTCATTCCGTAATCGCCCTCTTTTTCTCTCTCCGATTTGTCTTTCACGTCCCATTGGAAACCCACGGACAGGTACAACGCGATCGCGCCCTCGTTGGAGTGCCCACGCTTCACGTTCAAATGTACGTCCAGTATGTCAGGATACTTGCGCAGTATCTTAATGTATCTGTTTTGATTTTTTTTCGTTTTATACCAAAAAACTTTCAAAAACTAGATGCGATAAATACAAAATTCGTTATCAGCGCAACAAAATACACTAAAAATGGGGCATAACTTTTTTTGACCCAAATATCTTTATTTTGTATCTAATTTTGTTTCGATTGCTTTTAAAGTTAATTGATCAAAGATCACTTAACTTTAGCATTAAATCAAAATTTGCCTTTCAGAACATTTTAGATACAAAAAAGACGCAATTTGAAAATATTGTAATTTTCGAAAATCGATTTTTGAAACGAATCCGAGTTATATACCGTTGGAAAGAGCTCTTTCCAACGCTATAGTACTCTTTTTGATTCTCTTTTATTTATTTTTGCTAATTCGGTCCGTCATTACTTAAGCTGACCATTATTTTGAAGACAAAAAGATATAAAAAATTCAAATGATACGGTTCGTTTTCAAGGAATAAAAGCTGTGCCGGAAGATGTCTTAGTTGAAAAGCTTTCAATAGTTCAACTTCATTATTCATACTTGGTCGATTAAATAGCGGACCAGCTTCGTTGCCACACCCTGCTTTCGATAACCTGTATCCACGTTACAATCATGGATGGATATCGAATGCACTGGAAAAACGTCAGCACCATAACCGGGGTTGTCGAAGTCCAAATTTCCGATGCGATTGTTGCCGATTTTATAGTAAATCGTCCATAACGCCTGGTGCTCTGGAGTGTTCTTTTCAATGGCTCCTGAAAAAATAACGGTAACTTTATGCACTCTAAGGTAATTGCCCACTGTTTTATTCACCTGCTTAGAAACATTTACTGTTGATAGATACCCTGGTACTTATCCTTTATCGGTACACAAAATGTCAAAATTTCAAAATAGCCTAGTCAGTGGCTTCAAAATGATTGTAAAAGTGATGAGTCATTGCTTTATAGTGGTAGTAATTTGTAAGATAGAGGAATAAAAGCAATGACTCATCACTTTTACAATCATTTTGAAGGCACTGACTAGGCTATTTTGAAATTTTGACATTTTGTGTACCGATAAAGGATAAGTACCGATACCCTATCTTCTCTAATAGAGCCCCGGCTTAATTATTCCAATACCCCTCTAGAGGCGGCTCTATTATACTCTCTCATTTTTACACACTATTTCTGTTTCCGGAAGGGGTCTATTGCAGAGGAGGGCTCAATTATAGGAGGCTCAATTAGAGGAAATATGGTATCTTACTAACTAGTATTACAGTTGTGTCCGTTATTGCTTATTTGTTCACGAAAGTTTTCGAGTATGAGAAATCCTAATCTGGGGCCAAAAAATTCCTAGGATACGTCGGGGCACGATTTTTTTCAAAATGTTTTGAATTTCAGACAACCGTTTGAAGCCTAAAGACCCGAGATAGTTGACGAGTTAATACATTGTCTGGTGAAGCCAGACTGGCAACTTATTGTTCCTCATATATGACTTCAATGTTCTAGGAAAGTTTAAAGAAATTTTTGAAGATATAAAGGAAATTGAAAACTGCATCTCACTTAGAGATAGCAAATTTACTTATAGGAATTTGCTTAAAAAATTTGTCCGATTTCACCTGGCGGTGGAGCTGCGATAGATAATCCAAGAAAAGTGAGCAACAAAGCAAAAGTAACAGAGAGTACGGCCATTTCTTCAGGAATGTTCTAAAGTATATTTCGAAAGTAAATTAAAATGTCACGAGTAATATAGTAATGTACAAGAGAGTAAATAGGCGCCCAGTCTGCAATGGTAAATAACCAATTATTGCCGAGCCGAGGGAGACCCTTATATGCCGAAGCGTGAGATTTTGCTGATTTTTGGTATACTGGTAGATGCCGTGATTCTAAGAGGTACGTATTTTTACTTTTTAAACTTTTTTGAAAATGTTTTGAGCTAAAACGCAAAAACTAATTACATATCCTGATTCAGGACAAAAAGTTGGATATATAAGAGCAATAACAAATGTAGCTGGATGAACGAAAGATTGGCCAAAAATTACTCCAAAGTTTGCGTTGTGTTTTTACATTCGGCAATAATGAGTTAAACAGGCTTGAGGCTTTATGTGGTCTCTCAAAACGCTAGTCTGTGGGACCGAGAGAGAAAAAAGGCAATAGGTCTAACTGGTGCGGACAAGCCCAGCCAGCCAGCTTTACTTGATAATTAGGGCGATTAGGTGGTTGTGGTGATTAGGTATATCAATATCGGCAACTTGTGGGAATTGTAGTAAAGTTTTCTATAATCATTAGAACATATATAAAGCGGTTAAGTATTTGCCTGTCAAATAATAAATGAAATGTCATATATTTTAAAATTTCCCAGGAAAGAATGATGGAAGCAATGATTGACAAAGCTTCATAAATTTTTATTGCTGTTCAAGTTTAAAGCGTTTGAAGTTTGGTTGGCAGTCTATTGAAGTGTTGTTGTTGAAGCCTAATGTTGGTCACGTCATCAGGTCGTTGCTTGTCTCTCGCATTCCCATTGGACATTCCATAGACAAGATCACGGGGTACATACAAGGAGTGTCACTAGCTATGACCTAGCGTGAACAAAGACAATTCAATCACATATGTACTTTTTTATTCTATGAATTAGTTGTCGTCGTCTCTAGAATAGTCAAGCACCAGAAATTTTTGACAACACAGAGACAGCTTCATAAATTTTTATTGCTGTTCAAGGGTCAGAAGTATCGATCATGAAAGTAGAAAAAGTATGATTCTTTTTCATATTCGTAGTGCCTAACTGAAATACACGACCGATTTTTCATCTCGTAGTCCTATCCGGTCATCCATCCTCACCAAACTATTTCCATAACTCGACCGCATAAATACTCCGGTTTTCGACATTTTCAGTACTCTCTTCAAAAATTTTGAATCATACCAATCACTCCAAATTTGCCTGTTATTGCAATGATTATGGTTAAGAAAAGCAACGCTATCTTCTACATTGCCTTGCTATTTACTACACTTGTCCCAAGTTCAATCGCAGGTACAGGTATGCAGTGTT
>JAKKPZ010000659.1:0-22288 GCA_022814885.1 Ditylenchus destructor | reverse complement strand
CGTTGTTACACGTTGTTTGCCGTCTAGAAAAATGCAGAGGTTGTAAATTATAAAATAAGGCGGTATCAGGTCGGGACATACTATGATCCACAAGTTTTCCGTTCACCCTTTGAATTGGCGGCTTTGGTGCGGTTGCGCCAAACCACTTCAGGAACATTCTAGAAGGGTGTGTAATGGCCCAGAGTCTCAGCATTAATATAAGCCATTACACCCTTCTAGAATGTTCCTGAAGTGGTTTGGCGCAACCGCGCCAAAGCCGCCAATTCAAAGGGTGAACGGAAAACTTGTGGATCATAGTATGTTCGCGGGCTGATATTTATGTGTTTAAATTCGCGCCATTTCAGTTTAACCCCTATACAGTTTGTGACAAAGCTATAAACGAAGTTCATAAAAAAGCATAATTCTCCATACAAAACATTGAACTGTAACAAAACATTTAATCCATGTTTTATTTGCGATTTTCAATGCGGCTTTTTGCATCTGGTTTTTTATACAATTCAGTTTAACCACTTGCGTCGACAAGTCCTCAACATTTTAGGTAAAATTAGAATAAAAATGTGAGTTATATGCGAATTTGAAACAGAACAGATTGAAAACAGCATTATTAATTCGAAAACCTATAACGGCGCCGAATGCCAGCGATTTGGTACCATTTCAACGCTAAATCAACGGTGCATCAGAATCCGAAATTCGGAGTCCAGATACCCAAAATCTGACCTCAGAATAGGATTCCCTGTATCCGAAAACCCCAGGTACCAAAAATTTGGGCCGGAATCCCGGAAACCATGAATTTCGAAAATTTTGTAGTTTGTAGTCTAAGACCGTGACGGAGTGAGTGAGTCAGCCAGCCGTATTTGCGGATTACTATATACTAGAGTGACGCGCCGCGCCTTCGGCGCGTTCATGGGTTAGCGCAATGTTGTGGACTAGACATCAGTTTGCAAGAAATTAATTTCCAGATAAAACTCCGAGGCCGCCGCTTTTTTGTGGCTAATTTTTTTTGGGGGGTAATACTAAATGTTAAAAACCCCTAATTTTTGTTGTTTGAGTAGAGCTTTGAGTATCAGGAATGAAAGCTCTCCCCCCGATATAATACGAAAGGAACCGGTTTAAAAAAAAAAAAATTAAATATGCCAAAATTAGTAAAAAAAAGGGGTGAAAGCGGGGCCTCGAGAGTTTTATCTTAAATTAAAATTTTTTGCAAACTGAAGTATAGTCTCCAGCATTGCGCTCCCCCATGAAACGCGCCGAAGGCGCGGCGCGTCACTCTAGAAAACCCCGCAGAAGAAAAGCATCATTCCGCTTCAAAAACCTGCATTTTTGCCTTTTTGGCCAAAAAAATGCCACTTTTTGACATCCCGGGGAAAAAAAATTTTTCCCGGGTTCTGTTTCAGCATGCCCAGGGGAGCTTTTTTATGTATCATGCGCCCCTGTATCGTGGAAAAAAAAAGTTTCCTTTGTAGCATAAAAAAACCCGCATTTTTGCCTTTTTTGGCCAAAAAAATGCCACTTTTTGACATCCCGGGGGGAAAAATTTTTTCCCGGGTTCGTATACCAATTTTTTAGACCTAAAAAATGAGCTAGCACACACCCCTGTATCGTGGGAACTAAAAAATTTTTCCCTTTTTAGCATCAAAAAATGCAGTTTTGCATTTTTTTCCAAAAAAATGCCACTTTTTGAAATTCCGGGGAAAAAAATTTTTTCCCGGGTTCGTATACCAACTTTTTGAGACCTACAAAATGAGCTAGCACAACCCCCTGTATCGGGGAACTAAAAGTTTCCTTTGTAGCATAAAAAAAAATTTTTTTTTTGCACTTTTTAGCCAAAAAGTGCCACTTTTTGAGACCTCCGGGGAAAAATTTTTGAAAACTGCAGCTCGAGACCTACAAAATGAGCTATCACACATCCCTGTATCGAGGGAACTAAAAAAGTTACGCCATGCGACGGACACAGACGTGCGACTTGGGTAGAGTGGAAAGGATAGGATTCACCAAAATCGCATTCTGAACTCGTTTTTATCTACCTTGATTTATGAGTAGACCTTCTCGCACAATGAATTAATCTCTTGGAGTTGGCTGATAAATCGAGGTAGATAAAAATCGTGTTCCGAACCCATAAAATCCTTCTGATGATCGGAAATTCCGTTCTGAACTCGTTTTTTAGCGTAGTTAATTATGCGTAGTTATTTCGTACTAGTAATGTGGTCAGGGGCGCGGTAAAACCGCGCCCGTCGAATTCTCTTGTGTTTGGTATTAGTTATCATTAGAGCTGGGGATTTTTAGGATTTTCCTAAATTTTTTAGGAAAATCCTATTTTGCAATTTTTTTTCCTAAAATAGGATTTTCCTAAAAATTTTAGGATTTTCCTAAAATCCTATTTTATCGACCTTTGGAAAAAATCAAAAGGGTCCCCCCTCTTGTTTTTTTTTCGGGCGCCGCCGGAGGCGTCGCCCGAAAATTTTTTTTGAAAATTTTGCAATACATTGTGCCAAAAAGTTCAAAACTTTTCGCCGGAATAAAAATTTTTTTGAAAATTTTGCAATACATTGTGCCAAAAAGTTCAAAACTTTTCGCCGGAATAAAAATTTTTTTTCAAAATTTATGTTATTTTGCCAATTTTTTCCAAAATTAATGGTGTTTTGTTGATTTTTTATCATTTAATTTAGTCTAAAATAACAATAAAGGCTAAAAAAGGCAAAAAATGGTAAAAAATTGCTGTTTTTAAAATTTCAAATTTTCCATTTTCAATTTTTCGGAATTCTTTAGAATTCTTCGGCACTCTTCAGCTTCTAACTTAATTCTCGAATCAGGGGTCTGGCAACTTAAATCTCAAATCGTGGCTTTGGTAACTTAATTCTCGAATCAGGGATCTGTCAACTTCAGTCACAAATCAGGGCTCTGTCAACTTAAGTCACACATTTCCTGCAATTTTCGGCTTTTTTGGATTTCAAAAGTCTAATTTTCAAAAAAACGGACTTTTCCGGAAAAAGCCACTTTTTGGGTCAAACATCCAAAAACCGAACCCATTTCCGGATTCAGCGTATCGAAATAGCCCTTTCCTGCTAGCACTCAGCTGGCCCAAGAACGCTGGACAACTGGCCAACCCGGGGAGGACAACTGGCCAACCCGGGGAGGATATTAAGTCACCAAAGCCATGATTTGAGATTTACGTTGACAGAGCTGACTCGGGGAGGACAACTGGCCAATCCGGGGAGGACAACTGGCCAACCCGGGGAGGATATTAAGTCACCAAAGCCATGATTTGAGAATTTTATTACAAAAATATTATTAGAGACAAAATGTACAAAAATTCCCCCTTTGAAATTATGTGAAGACTGAAAACTTTGAGTCAAATTTCATGCTTAAATAGTGAAGGCAATAGAGCAAAGAAAGAATGACTCATGCGTCATGCAGGAAATGATTAACAGGAAATTGCTCTGTTAAAGGAAATATTGATTTGTTTACAGAAATTTATGAAAAGTGAATATTTTAAGAAATATGAAATGTGAATTAAAAAGGAAAGTCAACAATTCGTTGACACTCCCGGAGAACGAGAAAAAATAAAGTGACTTTTTGTCTGGTTGGCCGAGCTCAGAGAAGATGCGCTTTGGGCTCATTTCGGATCGGATCTCGACGAATGTCGATGCTTATGTCGTGAATCTGAAGGCCTTGAGTGATAATTAGAAGTGGACGGTCTTGACGATTGACTGTCATCTTGAGAATCGAACTTCGAAGTTCTTTCAGGACTTCCTTTATTTCGCAAGATGGCAGCGGCATTTTCCAAAGTGCGGGCCATATCCCGCTGCATCTGTCGCATCTCATGCTGGAGAGTCTCCATTTTTCTATTTACTTCTTCACGAACGAACAACTTAAGTTCTTCAGTTGGAGGGACTTCTCTTTGAGGCATTATTTGAGACTTTGCAATTTCTACGACTGAAGAGTGTATGCGTCGTTGCCATCCTTTATCAAGTTTGGGAATGACGTAGGATTCTATTGCGGTTTTCTTTTCGGTCATGGTCTTTTTTCTCTCGTCTTCATTCGAGGGAACTTGGAATCGTCTGTCTCCAAGACGTCTTTGCTCGTTTTGCTTCTCGCTGACCTGCTCATTGATCTCATTGCTTTTCTTCTCGAATGTTTTCTCCCCTTTATTTGATTTCTCTGTGGTGGTTCGCTCGCCGCGGCCTCTTATGGAGTGGTCTCCTTTCTCACTGGAATTACGCTCGGAAGTTCTCTCGCGTTTTTTCTCGGAACTCTTCTGAACGTTTGGGCTTTTCTTCTCAGCTGCTGCGTCTTTTTTCTGTGGGTGTTGCTCAATGTGGCCCTTTTCTGCCTGGTTCTGGCTTGAATGGGAAGAATGCTTTGAGCGCTTCTCTTCCTTCTCGTTTGATTCGAGAGACTGTTCTTCGCTTTTCTTCTCAGAGTCTCGTTCTGCACTACGGCTGTTGTCTAATTCTTCTTCTCCTGCCTTGAGCAATGCCACTGCACGTTCTTCTTCGTCTTCCTCTGGAGTTGCGGCCGAAACGGGCGGTGTTTTTCCAGGAGGAAGTGGTCGAGTGGGACAAGCAGGTTGATTCTTTTCCTTCATCGGACAGTTCTTCGAGCGCCTAATATGTCCGAAGTTTTTACACGCACTGCACCGTAGCTCTTTCACACGCTTTTTTCCTCGGACCTCAATCGCTTCATGAGAAACAAATTCACCAACCTCTGATCGGGAAATTTCGCTGCCAGAGTAATGATTGGAGTCGGATTGCGAGTCAGAGTCTTCCTCTCGAGCCTTTGCCAATGCAGCCTCTATTCTGGCGATCTTTGCAGCTTTCTTGCTCATCTCCATAAGCAGAATAGACGAATGGAACTTGACAGTTTGAGAAAAAATGATGTCGGAGTGAATTTCCCGGCCATTTATAGAAATTTGCCTCATTTCATGTGAATCATTATCGGCGCTATATGCCTCACCAAATTGTGGGTGTTTGGTCTCATTGTTTGTTGCTGCTTCTAATGGCGCGAGAATTGAACTAATGACCAAGAAGAAGGTCAAAAACGAAATGAGGCGATAAGATGATTTCCAAAGACGGAAGATTGGATTGAAGCGGATGAAGCACCCGATGATTAAACCAGATATCAGAATAATTATTCCAAGTAATGGCAGATAGTACCAACTCATGAAGAATTTGGTAATATGATCCGCGATAAAATCCTCGATGCAAATATTGAGTAGGCATGGAAAATTGTCATCGGTGTCATCTTTTCCGTGTTTTCCCAGAAATTCCACTTGTTGCGATATCGGTATATACTGAAGTTGGCCTTGCAGGTAAAACTGTGTATTTCCTCCAGGGCATTCCACAGTGCAATTTGTATTGATGTCCGCCTCTGTGAAGTGAAGTACGGTTGAGTACTGTAGCGCGGTTTTGTTGCAGCTTTGCGTGAAAAATGTATTGTCTGAGCACTTCACCGTGGCTAGCGCTTGACCAAAGTCAGTTGAGCACTCAAAATGGAATTCTCCACCAGTATCGCAGCGATAGCATCCGCTGAGGTTGTAGGGCTTTATGTTGCAGGTGCTTCCCTCAATGGCTGCAATGACTTTCATCGAATCAATTTTCACGATTAGCTGGACGGGAGTGTGGTGTGATTCTGTGAAGACTTCTTTGCCTTTGTTTTTGACTTCGTAGCGGCCTGCCATTGTTGGAAGTCGGAAGTTTGGATTATCGATGATTTCTTCGATTTGCTGATCTCGGCAATGACAGGATACGGTAACTCCTTCTTTAGTGACGGCCTGTTGGCAGTTTGTGCAAGCTTCTGGGCTGACCTCACATGAGAACGATTCTGCTGCTGATGCATTAGGGCAGAACAAGTGTGATGCAAATTTGTCGATCATTGCAGTATTGATTCCGTCTGTGATAAACTGTCGACTAAACACTGGAGCCGGAGGCCGAGTTATGCTTACAGTAGACATTGAGATGTCCTTCCAGTGGGATGTCAGTCCTTCTATGAGTGAAACATTGACGTTCTCCACTGTTGAGTTGATTTCGGTTTGTAGGAAGACTTCTACACCATAGCGCCAATCTGGACAAGAGAATGTTTCGTAAACAGTGTCTGTCGTTGGAACGGCAAATGTCCGGTAAAACAGACATGAAGCAGTTGGAAGCGCGCATATTGGTGTACAGTCCCAAGTTGAGCACGAATCTCGGCAATAGGAGTTTCCTGGATATTTGTTTGCTTCTTCAAGGTCATCTTCCTTTACGAGGGTCGAAGTTGTGACAGTCGAACAGTAATCTTCTTCGCACAATCCTCTTTTAGGGCATCGATGTGACGGTTGTACTTTCATGACGTAGGACCTTGTGGCCAATTCTGCTTTTGGAAGACAAGTTATTTTGACGTGGTCCATTCTTAGCTTGATAGTACCCATGTTTTCTCCTTTAATGCCTTTCATGTAGAGGCATACTGTCTGGCCTGCCGGAAGGAGAGTGATTTCAGTTGTGTCGCTTATGGTACAGCGAGTTTCATTTTTCAGGATGTCACAGCGTTCTTCTTTGGCGTTAATAGAGATTACTTCTGAGCATTGTTCGGTCACTGTGATCAGAGTAGCCAAAACGATTATGCCCATAGCCATCCTCCTGCTGGAAAAGGAAAATGGTCGGATTCTTGTAAGACGAAACCCGAATTTGCTTTGCTTTCGTTTGGATGCTTGAATCAAGGGTTCGTCATCTGAATCTGATCGGGTTTGTGTACGCTTGCGAGACTGGAATATGCGAGAGAAACATTTGCCTACGCACGCTAGTCCGCTGAAACAGCAGAAAATTGTTGTGAAGACGTCCTTGAGCAGTTTAATGAGCATGAACAGCGCAATTAATGTGATGGAGATTCCGATGCCATAGGCTATGGTAGTTGCAGTAGGCAGGCACTCTGGATTCTCGAATCTTCTGGAACAGATGTAACAGTTGATGAGATCACATTCGTGTTTTGCCGGACAGGTTAGTTCAATTGCTCGTGAAAGTTTGGACTGCTTTTGCCATAAGTGAACGCTACAGGAGTAGTCATTGACAAGAAGTGAGTCCGGTAGTTTGAAATTGACGGCTCTTTCCTGGTGGAAAAGCTGACAGTCGTCACCTTGACAGCAAATTTCGGCTTTGGTGATGTGTGACGGCAACACGGCCTTCACACCGTACTTGCTGCATTTGACTTCGCAAGTAGAGCAAGTTGAGTTGGTCTCTAACGGAAGTGCTGATCCGAGCTTTGCTAGTGCGAGCATGGTGATAAGTGTGTAGAAGAGAGCCTTTTGCGGGATTTTGAGTTTAGTGCGGTCTCTGAAATTGTACCTGCCCGTTTCTTGTGTGATTCCGCAGTCGGTTTCTTTTGGTGTCGGTGACTTCTGTGGTTCCGCGGATGTTTCTTCAGTGACTTCTGGTTCCGCGAATGTTTCTTCAGTGACTTCTAGTGAATAGAGTCGATTGATCGGTCGAGTGAGTATGTGCTTATTTGGCATAAGCACTTTGGCAGTTCTGACGGCTCCATGGCTGTCGATTAATTCGACAATTTTTCCAAGCTGCCATATGTTTCGTGGCTGATTGTCTTCTTCGACTAATACCACCTCATTGACATGTGGAACCTTGTGATTTTGAAGATGCGGCCCTTTGTGGTCGACTTGGTTACGATTCCGAAGTACAAGAAGATATTCTTTCTTCCAACGGTCCCAGAAATCGTCCAAAAGAGCGGTTGTTTTTCCCCATATTGCGAGAATTTTGTCTTTTGTGTCCAAGCGTGGCTTCCATTCCTCTTCAGAAGATTGAGGACCGTTGAGAATAATGGTCGACTTTGGTTGAATGAAATCGACTGGTCGCAAAGGCATTGGAGAATCGGCTTCGGTACCGACGTAACTGAGAGGTCGATTGTTCATTGTCGATTCCACTTCGGCCACGAATGTTTGGAGCTCCTCAAGAGATAGAACTTTTCTGCCGATGACCTTCTTGAAGGCATCCTTCATAAGGGCGTTCAAGCGCTCGTATATGGATCCAAACCAAGGTGAAAAGGCAGGCGTGAATTTCCATGTGATCCGTTGATTGGAATAGAAGTCTGCGAACTCCTGATTTTGCATGAGTTCTTGCCAAGTTGACGTCAAACAAACATCAGCCGTTTTGAAAGCGGCTTGGTTATCGCTCAGAATTCGAGATGGTTTTGCTCGTCTGGCGACAAAGCGACGGAAAGCGTTTAAAAACGACGTCGTACCTAGATCCGTGATGGCGTCTAAGTATACAGCTCTTGTGGTCAGACACGTAATGAGTAGGATCCAGGCTTTCTTCTTGGATTCTCCGCACTTTATCATAGTGGGACCGGCGTAGTCGAGTCCGATTGAATCCCAAGGGCTGGCTACTGTAACTCGGTCTGCCGGTAATTGAGGCATTGTAGGCAAAGCGAACGGCTTTCCTCTAATTTTCTTGCAAATCACACAGCTGTCGGTCACCTTTCGGACTTCCTTTCGAGCGTGAAGAATCCAAAATTCGCTTAAAAACTTGGTTAGCGTACTGTTCACGCCAGCATGGTGACTTTTTTCATGACAGTGCTGAATTATGAGAGAGGCCAGCCTGGTTTTGCGGTGAAGAAAGATCGGAGTCTTGCTGTTTTCAGGAAGATCTGCATTGTGAATGCGAGAACTGACTCGGTATAGCCCATCTGAACCAAGAAAAAGCTTGAAATTGGCTATGTCTTTTTGCGAAATTTCTGTTGACTTCTGGTGATTTAAAAGCAGATAATGCTGAGCATTGTCTATTTCTTCAGCTCTAAGCGGGCCAGATACGGATCCAGTGTTCTTTTGGAACTTCTCCGTTTTGAGTCGAATTCTCAGGAACCGTAGGACATAAGCTGTCGTTCGAGTGAGTTTTGTCCAGGAACTGAATCGCTCAGTTTGCAGAAGCGGCTCTATCGTAGACGACGATATTGTAGCCGGAAGAGACACTGTGGTGTCTTCAACTTGTGCGACTGGTGCAGAGACTTCGAGAATTTGAGGCCAGTGCTCTTCCGTCTTAATTAGCCAAGGCGGGCCATGCCACCATTGTTGGTTGACTGCAAGCTCGTCTGGAGTGCAACCTCTCGTTGAGAGGTCCGCTGGGTTGTCTAGAGTCGGCACAAAACGAAAGGCACACTTCGTATATTGTCGGATCTCTTTCAGACGATTGGCGACAAATTTTGTTTTGTCATCAGTTGAAGCAATCCAGCGCAGGGCGCACTGAGAATCGCTCCAAAGAAATTGCTGGTCGAATTTCTGGTGAAGCTGAGCTTCAGCGAATTTAAGAAGGCGAACACCAATGAGGATCGCCATGAGTTCCATACGAGGTATGGTCATGCCTCCATTTGGTTTGAGGCGATTCTTAGAAAGAATTAGATTTGCCACTGTGGAGTCACCATTGTTGCTGCGAATGTATATGGCTGCAGCGTAAGCGTCTTTTGATGCATCGACGTAGCAGTGTACCTGATTGTTCCTACTTTGAGGCACATATCGTGGAACTTTGATTGTTTGCCCTGCTAGACTATCGACTAGCGAGTTCCATTGGGCGGCGTCCTTTGAGGAAAGCTGGCGATCCCAGTCTTTCTTCGGAAGAAGATCGCTGTCAGTGTCAATTTTTGCCCATAGTTTCTGGAAGAAGATTTTTGCGGGTAGAATTGCTGGAGAAATCAGACCAAGTGGATCATAGGTCGATGCTAAATCGCTTAAGACATTGCGCTTTGTTCGATTTTTCTCGGCAAAATCTTCTTTGGGAAGAAAGTTGATAGAAAGTTCATCGCTTTCCGAATTCCACGGGATTCCAAGTACCTTGGACTGAGTTTTGTCCAGACGGTCTTTTTCCGCAATGGCGTTGTTCACTTCGGGTGAGTTCGATATATATTCCCGCAGATTCATCCCGGCTTCGAGGAAAATTTGCTTCGATTCGCGATATTTATGGACCGCTTCTTCAGGTGATTTGGCTGCCATCAAGGCGTTGTCGACATACATATTTTTGCCGAGTTCGATTGCTAACGGGCTATTGTACTTGCTCAAGTGATGAAGGATTGTAGCTGATGTCAGAAAAGGCGAAGCGATGTTGCCAAAGAACACTCTGGTGAAGCGGAACGCCCGCAGGTTGCTTTGAGTGAGAGGCTTTGACAGGTCTTTTAGCCACAGAAACTTGGAGACGTTCCGATCACAGTCTTCCAGTTCAATCATCAGAAAGGCTTTTTCGATATCACAAAGAAGTACGATGTTGTGTGTTCTGAAGCGCATAAGCATGCCAGCAAGATCTGGTAAAAGTGTTGGGCCTTTGTAGAGACATTGATTTAGGCTTGCACTGTCTTTCAGGCGAGCGGATGCATCGTATACTACCCTGAGGCGTGTAGATGTTTTGTCGAGCCGAAGGACTGGTTGGTGTGGAAGGTAATGTTCCAGGCCTCCTTCGTTGATGACAGCTGGTTCTATGATTCCCTTTGTTAGTTGGTCTTTGATAACTTTGTCGTACTCCTGGAGAAGTTCTGGAGAAGAGTGCAGTTTATTGAGTGCAGCGCGGAGACGACAGTAACTGAGTTGAAAATTTGTAGGAAGATCGGGCACTGCTTCCTTCCATGGCCAACGAACACTGTAACGGCCGTTGACATATCTAATGGATTTGTTGAAAAGATCCATTGCAATCTCATCGTCTTTCTCTTCAGGGTTATCATGAATGCCGATGGCTTCAAGACTCCAGAATTTGGTAATTTCATCTTTGTCTGTGACGAAGCTGGTTCCAATCGCCACATTGGAAATCGTCGATTCGGTTTGGTTCAGTCTCGACAGTTGGGTTTGACCGCATAGAATTGGACCAATAGTTGTGGTGATAAGGTAGAGGTGTGGTTGGATTTGTTCTACCTTCTTTAGAAACTGCCAAAAGTCTGCCATACCGATCAAGATCTCTGGTTCTCGCTGCTTATGCTTGAGCAAGTGTTGGATTTCCATCAATTGAGCTGGTTTCTTAGTCGGGAATGTGGCAGTCTTGAACCCAGATGCGATTTTATTTGTCGCGTTGAGTACCACTTCAACGCTTTGACCATCTAATAGGTTGATTTTGATGGAGTACTTGGGCGACTGAAATTTGACAGGTTGCTGTTGGAACGCATAGACTTCCAACATTCCATCTGAGAGTTTTTTCAGGTCCAGTTTCTTGGCTAGATCATGGGTAATGAAAGATGTTTGTGAGCCACAGTCAAAGAAAATCATAGCGTTAGATCGTTTATTGCCATTTGACGAGGTGACTGTAGCTTCTTTTGCCATAAGAAGCACCTCTCGAGGCTCGGAAAGTTGAGCTGTGCTAGTAACAGTAGATACTGTGGAAGTGTGCTGGTCGGAGTTGTTGACAACAACGTGAGCGGCGGCTTTGTTTGTTTGGTCGCGTTTTGAGCAGATAAGCGCGTTGTGACGCCCTTTGCAGTTTTTGCACTGAAACTTTCTACGGCAGTCGGGTGCACGATGTCCTCTGCGAAGACAGACGAAACATCGTTCCTGCTCCGTGAGCTTCTTTTTTCGCTGCTCAATATCTTTCACGATTCGACAGTCTTGGGCCCAATGGAGTCCACCTTCACAAAGGAAGCATTTGTTCTTCGGCTTGGACGGCGCTTTGTTTTGCTTCATTGTGAGAGGGAAGGCTCTGGTAGACTCAGCAGGAGGGTCATACCGATTTTTGCGCGACTGTTGTTGCTTCTGACTGTCGTGTTTGTCCCGACGGTCGTCGTTCTGAAAAGCGGTACGTTGTACTTCTTCGCGGATGGCAATGATTTCTTCGAGCCCATCGCGAAGCTGAGTTGTGTTCCAATTTCCACCAGCTGCTCGTTCTTGCTTGACGAGTTCTGTACGGATACCGTGTGGTAGTTTCGATTTTATGGTCATAGTGATCATTGGTTGATCGTCCGGTAATCGCATAGCGGACATTTGACGGCAGATGCGTTCTATTGACTCTGAGAGTGAGCGCAGTGAAGCTGTGCCTTCTGTAGCTCGCGGGAGCCTGATGAGTTCGGCCTGGAGCGTTTCGGCAATAGCCTTGTGGTTACCGTAGCGGGCTTTGAGGCGGTTGACTACGATCTGATAGTTGGCATTGCTGATTGGGTAGCCGCTGACGGCTAAAAGTGCATCGCCTTTGAGCGAAGAGATCAGGTAAGACATTTTTTCTACTTCGGAAATTGCCTTCCTGTGAATGGAAACCTCGAACAGGTCCCAAAATGTTGTCCACTTGAGTGGGTCGCCTTCGAAAATTGGCGGCTTCATCTTTGGAAGCTGAATGGTGTTGAATTCTGCTGCGGGAAGAGAATTTGTGACTGCTGTCGTAGGCAGGAATTTGATCTCTTCCGAATTTAGGACTGGCGCTGTAGGCATTACGTCCTGTACTGCAATGTCTGGATTGCTAGCGGTGGCAGCATCATAAAAATTTGCTTGCGGACGAGTGTTGGACACCCGGGGCTCAGGTCGCTCTTCGGGCTGATTCTCATCTAGATTGAAACTCGATGATCTCCTTGACTGATCCAACGTAATGTCCGCCTGACGAGGAATTGGTAAAGATTGACGGAGAGCTATGATGGCTTCTCGTCCCTCGTCTATGAGACTGCTGAAGTGTTTTTCTCCGATGAGAAAACTGCTGTAGTCCTCATTTGCTTTGGTAAGCTCTGCTCCTGTACGAGAGAACATATACTCGCCCCATCTGTTGTTGATGTTGTCGAGTTGTGAGACCGCGTCTTGTATACGGTCTTGAAGAGCTCTAACATTGAGAGAATACTCTTCATCTGTGAGTTGTGGCTGTGGTTCAGCGCCCTCTTCGGGGTTTGCATCTGCTCCCCGATTGCCATGACGGCGGTTGATTAGTGTCGTGGCGTTCTCAGTGTAGCCATGGAGACGATTGAAAAGCGGTTCAATCTGCTTCTTGAAGAACGCTGACATTTGGGCTCTTGTGCGGACTGGTGACAGGGATAGATGCTGTGCTACGTCCTGTTGTGTGCCTGAAGAGCTTGAGAGTTGGTCGTCTTCGAGAACGTACTCGCTTGACGACGAAATTGTGCCTGGAGGTCAGTAACGATGGTTGCTGCCAGGAGTTTTTGACGATTGAGCCAAGTGAGCTTCGAACGGTTGAGCTTCTTGGCGTGAGCTTCAAACAGTTGAGCTTGATGGAGCTTCCAACTGTTAGCTTGAACTGTAGTCGAGAGAGCGGCACGTCGAGTGAGCTTTGTGGTTGCGGCTACAGTTGGAGCGGGAACGGGCCGTTTGGCTGCGTTCGCGTTCTTTGATTGGAAGGAACGGCTGTTCCTTTTCTCGTTTTGGAGCGGGAACGGGCCGTTTGGCTGCGTTCGCGTTGTTGATTGGAAGGAACGGCTGTTCCTTTTCTCAATTGTTTGCTTGGGGCACCATATGAAGAAGAGTTTTCTTCTGAGCCTTGTTGGGGTTGTCTTCTGAGAAAAGCCTGTGTTGAGAAGAAACTGTGTTTCTTCTGAGAAAAGCCTGTGTTGAGAAGAAACTGTGTTTCTTCTGAGAAAAGACCTGTTGTGTTCTGTGAAAAGCTTTTTCTTAAAAATTTATTAAAGCTAAATATCAGAGACAATAAATACAATGTTTTCCCAATTTAGATTAATGATCAAGACTGAAATTTTGGCCCGTTTCCCACGCTTAAATAGTGACGGCGGGGCACACAAGGAAATGGGCCTAGCATGCGTCATGCAAATGATTAACAAGGAATTGCTCTGTTAAAGGAAATATTGATTTGTTTACAGAAATTTATGAAAATGTGAATATTATTTGTTTAACAAATATGAAATGTGAATTAAAAAGGAAAGTCAACAATTCGTTGACACCAATAGCCCCTGATGTATCCCTTAGCGCACTATTAACGAATGCTCCAAAGTATCCCAAATCATACATTCGGGGCCATTGGCCTGGCGCTTAAGCCTAAACTTAAGTCTTGTCAAAAGGTAACCATTACAGTATGCCCATAGCTGGGTCCAATAGCCCCTGATGTATGCCTCGGAGGGCTGTGGATATTTCCGTAAATTGATTTCTCTAATATCTCCCTAAATGACCCTTTAGGGAACAAACTCATAAGGAGGAAGAGAAGGATGTTGCCAAAGCTGACGTAAAGGAACGGAACGAGGACCCAATCAAGGAATCGCTAAACTATTTGTCGAAAAACTTCCATGACCGCCAAAAAACTCAAGCTGACACCGATAAGATTGAAAAGCATGCTAAATATTTCAAGGATCACAAAGTTATTTCTCCTCACACTGGTATCAATTCCCAATTTTGTAAGAATTTTCAACGCCAAAATTTGGCATAACGTCCGATTTTGGCCAAATTTTGACTATTTTGGAATTTTGGTCCAAAATTCCTCGGCAAAAATTCGGTACAGTCTTTCTTTTGCATTTTCAATACTGGTACCGATGGCCGGTGGGTAATTTTATAGAGAACACAGTATTTCATGGGAAAATTCTAATACTGTGTGTTTCAGAAAGCAGACCCCAGTCTACTCGAAGACCTGACACCCTCTGGCTGGCTGGTACAGTTAGAAGACGAGCTCACACGCCTCGGCGACTACGAGCCTCTTTTCCCCTTGGGCAAAGATACGGAGCAATACCTCAGTTTTCTGGATCCCGAAAATGTTTACCCGAACGTTTTGTATTCGGAGTGGCAAAAGAGGTACGGTTCCAAGAAAAGCAGAGGAAATTCTCGATTACAAGACGAGTGTGCCCGAAATCGGCATTTGATGCCTTCAGGCAAGTATGAGGAAAGTCCAATGGTTGGAGACAAGAAAAAGAAGCATTCTCGAATTGGACTTTCATCGCTGCTACCTTCGAAAAAGCCAAAGACTGGAAGTCAATCGAGTAACTAGAGTCATTGAGGAGACTTTTTATAGCATCAATCAGTTCATTCACTCGTTTAATTTTGTGAAGAAAGTTACTTCCATGTTATTTCGCAACATTGTATGTGCCTGTTATATTATAAAACTGTTGCCATTTTTATGAAAATTGTACACGATTTTTGGCGAAATTTTAAGATATAGCTTTTCCGGGCTCGGAGAACACGAATCTGAGCTTCAAATTCTGAAGTCAGCTTTGGCATTGGGTATACTGTAGAGGAAGGGTGTCTATTGTTTACGGAAAAATTAAATATTATCCATTACAATTGATATTTTGAAAGTATTATCATTTATTGAATGCATTTTTATTTCAAACGCGCAGTGACTAATACAAATTACCGTAAATCCTCTAATTAGTCCCCCCTCAATTAAGTCCCTCCTCTCAAATAAGTCCTTCTCCAACAGAATGCCATACGCACTTGCAGTCTCGCGCGACCAAAACTAACTGCATATTCATGTAGATCTTGACGAGTTACGAAAGAAAAACCCCAATGCCAAAACTTTGTCATTGAAAATATTGGAGAAAATTGACTTTGAAATTTGAAAATTTTTTTGAAAACCCTTACGAAACAATAAGTCCCCCGGGGGACTTATTAGAGGATTTACGGTATATCATTAATACTGCTGATTTGGATCACTCATTGCTCAAGGTCGTTATACGGTCCGACCAAGTTAACGGTGATTTCTCCATCGTACTTCTCCCACGGAGCACTCAAGATCGTCGCCACATAGAGCTGAAATTTTACTGTTATCAAAAGATTGCACTTGTGAATCAATCTCTACACTTGATCTAGCTGACTCATGCAAAATTACGTCAGCTTTTCAAATTAGCAACAGCAAGAAAAGAGCCTCTTGAGTCTTTAGTATGCTTAAAATCCATAACATAGCTCTCGAAATTTGATCAGTGAACAGCACAAATTTGGTACCATTCGAAGCGCCTGTGTCTTGTGGACCCAATTTTGGCGTACTTTCAACACTATTGATTACTTAAATCAAGCGGATAAGGTAATCAGTAAGTTAATCTCATGACTAGGGCGAGGATTCTTAGGATCATACCTAAAAAATCCTAAAATTCCTAAAAAGTCCTATTTTGGCCTTTTTCGGAAATTTTAGGATCGATCCTATTTTGGCAAAAATCGGCATTTTTGCACCGAAAACCGCCATTTTGGAAGGATTTTGGCCAAAACTTTTAGGATTTTAATCCTGAAATGGGATTTTTGACTCAAAATTAGGCCAAATTAATTTATTTTCAGAAAAATTTTGAACATATTTTCGGAAAAATTCGAAAATTTTTTTGAAAAATTTTGAAAAAAAACTTGTGAAAAATTTTTCCGAAACATTTCAAAATTATTAGAAAAATTTCGAACAATTTGGCAAATTTTGATCAAAATCAGCAAAATTTCGAAAAATTGGCCAATTTTGATCAAAATTTTGCAAAATTTATTATCCTAAAATGGTCTTTTTGGGGAAAATTCGATCCTAAAATGCCGTTTTTTCGATCCTTTTTAGGATCCTAAAATGCGATTTTTCGATCCTAAAAATCGTCGCCCTACTCATGACCGATGGGTCTGCGATTCTAGGATGTGCGATTCTTGACGAATAACATAGTACGACTATCTTCCGGTCTCTAAGCGTACTCCTACCGTATTTCCTCTAATTGAGCCCCCCCCATGTAGTAAAAGACAGAAAATCGTCTTTCGTCTGCAAAGCATTTTACACAATGACTTCACTATTTCATCATTTCAAAGTGATAAACAGGCTCATTTGTGCTAAACGCACAAAGGAAATATGCTTTACCAAATGATTCGCTTGCTCAGTCTTGTTTATTTCTATTATTATCGTGTCTGCTGCAGCAAATGTTAGACCAACTGAAAAATAGAGCCACCGGGGGGCTCTATTAGAAGAAATCGGTATCTCCAAAATCAGGTCCGGAGTTTGGAAAATACAGGAATGACAGCGCGAAGACAAAAACTTTACACAATCCTATTGGTTTGGCAACTAAGTCTCCGCGGTTTCATTTAAATACATTTTTCTTTTACGTAACCCTAGATTGCTCATGCGTGTTATATACCGTTGGATAGCTAAGACTTTTCTCTGTGCAACTATGATCGGGTAATATTTTTGCGTCTCAAAAAAATATTTGATATTTGTGATTCCATGAGCCATTCCAAAGTCACCAATTTTCGAGGTATTTTTATATCTTTTGCATGCAAAAAACTTATGCATTCTATTTCCAATTGTGCAATATTGAAGAGAAACTTGAGTGCTAATAACTACTTTTTACAGAACATTTTTTCATTTGGTGGTTGCTGAGATATGGCAATTTTAAGGAACGACACCACCAGAAATTTTGAAAATTTCGATTTTTCCGAATTTTTCGGTTTATGTCCCAACTTTAAGCGATCATATCTCACAGAATTTCAATGCAAAAGTTATTCTGTAAAAAGTATGTTGTAGAGCTAGACCTTGCCTACAAATGCCGCAATGCCACTTTTTTGAATAGTGCCAAAATGTAAAAAATGATATCCATGAGAGTTGCTAAAAATAACAAAAAATAAATTTTCTGGGTGTGCTTCGTGAGTATCATAATAAAGTAATTGTTATTCTGTAATGGTAAAGTTTGTTATGTGCTGTTTTGGAGAGTAATGGACGGGGTATCGAACGGTATATAAAACTCAAGAAAAACGTTGCTTTAGAAGAATAAAATACAAAAAAATGTACCTCAAGAGCGTCTTCCTTCAACTGACAATGCTCATCGCTCCCAAGGTTTTCCACTTCCTGAAATTCCAAAGATGACTGGATATGGAAAGCCTCTCTACGAATTGTACAACAACCTATTGTACAACTCTTGACATTACACAACGGTTGTTTGTTTTTACAACCGTTCAAAAATCGACTTATTAAGGGGTTTCCGGCTGAGATTTTGTACCCCTTATTTCGACCATAATTTCCGGGACTCTGGGTTCGTTTGTCTGTTCAGAACTGACCCCTTGATTCCGAATCTGAGGTCAGTTTTGGCGTGGCACCACTTTATCGCTTTCTGCCAATTTCTATAACGAAAACGGGCAGTATGCCAGAAAGTGGTACTAAAATGACAAAACTAACATCAGATCCGGAATCAGCGAGGTCGAAAACATATAGAGTGGAAAATCTCAGCCCGACACTCCTTAAAATCCGATTTTTGAGCGGATGTACAACTGAATGGTTGTACAATAGGCTGCTGTACAATTTGTAGAGAGCCTATGGAAAAGCAAATTTTTATGGATAAAAACAAATTTTCCCTTCTCCATTGGGGTTTATTGATAGGCCCAGAGATGCATTTTCGGTGCGAAGCGTCATTCTCAACGATAAAAAATGACCGAAAGGGTAAACTTTAAAGTAAATTGTAGAAAAAGTTTTGCCAAAAAGCAAAAGAATCGAAAATTTTCGCCGGCAGTGCATTTTTGGATGCCGACGCATCTTTTTTAGGAAAAACATCCGGGACTCAGTGCCCGACGGTGAGGAATTTTGAACCCCCGGTACTTTTCAAAAACAAAAGGGGGGACCCTTTTGTTTTTTTGTGAATTTATTTTTGAGGCATTCTTAGGGGTGCTTGTTCCAAAAGCTGACCCCCCGGTAATTACCGGATTTACCTATATGACGGTCGGGCCCTGCCGGACTCTGGGTTTGTTTTTCTGTTCAGGACTAATTTTTCGTTCAAATCCTTGCAAAATTACCTTTGCCTTGCAATTTGTTTTGCCGAGTAGAAAGCGGATGGTGTACCTCGTTCCAGATATCGCTTGTGAAGTACCGTCCAAAATCTTTACCAGTTTACGGTAATCCTTTCCACGCTCATTGGAAGGATCGTTGTTCACTTTTTTCACAGCGTGTTGAGTGTAATTCTGAAGAATTGGAATAGTTTATACGGGGTACGGTAAAACCCCCCCCCCCAAGCTTGACATTTTTGGTCATAACTTTTTCTGGGACATTCTAGAATTACGTGTAATGGCTTAAATTAAAGCTTAGGCTCTTGGCAAAAACTTGCACAAAAACACTTGCACAAAAAATAATGAATCTCGAGAACCTTGAATGGAGATGCGGCGTGCAATATACCGATCGATAGCCAAGAGCCTAAGCTTCAATTTAAGCCATTACACATAATTCTAGAATGTTCCAGAAAAAAGTTATGACCAAAAATGTCAAGCTTGGGGGTTTTTACCGGGGGGGGGGTTTTACCGTGCGCCGTTTATACACTAACAACACAACTTCAGTCAAGGGATTTGAACTGGCGCGGTTTTAGAATGTCAAAGGGGAATGGATGCTCAAAAATTGCTTGAAATTATTAGTCAACATTATTAATGTTATTAAGTTCTGGCATAATATCCGACATGGAAAAGCATGTAACAAACCAAAATTTCGGGGCTCTGGAGTTCTTCGGCATCCAAAGGACTTGCATCTCCAGGAGCAGGTTCCTCAGTTGTTGTTTTGGTATTAACGAAAATGACACCGGCGACGATGACGCAGAACGAGGCGAAAATATATCTCGTCATTGATCTAAATGTCAAATAAAAAAATGTGTGGAGTTTCCTGAATCCTCGAATGAAAATTTTGGAAATAAAATACCCCATGAATGCTTCAAAACTGATTTCAATTCGCGGTCAACTCCAGAAAACGCCAAACCGCTTCTGGAACATTCTAGAAGGGTTTGTAATAACTCAATCGAAAGCCCATAAACTCAGCATTAATTTGAACCATTACTCGGCCTTCTAGAATGTTCCATAACAGAATTACAGTTTGGCGGCAATTCAAACCCATTCGCAGTTTTGAAGCATTGACGATATAATGTGAAAAGAAGAACAAAACGTAAACATTTTCCCTTATTCATTTGAAATGGAGGATGCATTTTCCTTCAAATATCTTTTACATTCGCCTTTCCTATCGAATTCACCAAAACACGTCATCAAATTTCAATGAGGCGGTATGAATCAAAGAATTTTTCTGCCCACACAGAGCACGTCTCAATGTGCTCGCAGGTTTGAATATTTATAACTTTTTTGGTGAATTTTGAACGAAATGAAAATTTTCGATATAAGCAGAGCTTATAATAAATATACAAAGTTTCGTACGGAAATTCGTCATAGCTGTGCTTAGAGGTATACGATTATGCAAAATAGGAACGCCAATTTTTGTGCCTGCGTACATGCACTGAGTACAGATTGCTACATTTTAGTGGCAAAGAAAAATTAATTGTTCTTTGGTATTTTTCAGAAGTTCTTTGACATTTTTGCGGAAATTAAAAAATGCATTTTTGAAAGGCTATGGGTAAAAAAGCATAAGAGTAAGCTCAAATTAAAATTCATCCAATTTTTCCACATAAACCAAAAAAAGCCCATAAAGTTTACTACAGGTCTTTCGAATTTTTCAAAAGTGTACTTTTTTTAGAGTGCTCTAAAAAATTTTTCATAGCTAAAACACAAACTCGAATTACATATTCTTATTCAGGACAAAAAGTTGACTCTATAAGAGTAATATCAGATTTTAGCTAGGAAGCTAAAAAACTGGCCAAAAATTACTCCAAAGTTACGTATCTAATTAGATACACTGGGCATTAAAGGGTTAAGTAATAGCACTAGAGTGAACCGCTACGGCCTTTGCCGTGGATATAGCGAAAAAATTTTCAGGAAAAGACATCGCAAACATAGTTAGAGTAAAAGGCATAAATGAGTCTATTTTTCAAGCAAGTTTTACACTACTGCCTATTGGAAAATCATAAGTCACTTTTGAGTATGTCGATTTGAATTGGCGCCACTGGCGCCAATTTAAATCGACATATTCAAAAGTATCCATAGCTTTGTCACAGGTAGTACACTCATATTATATCACTGTTGGGATAAGCATAGGAATATTTATCATTGATTAAAATAAACATCAGTCGTTTTCTAATCAAGCTTCTTCTTCAGAATCGGCACTTCGGCTTTGACCGGAAACCCGCAGAGATTGACACCCCGTTCAAATATCATGAATCCATGCTCTTGACCGTCCGCACCCCAACTATTTTTCGCTATCCATACCTTCTTTTTCTTTTTGTGCCCGTAGCCAACCATTACCATAGCATGCAGATCTCCACATCCTGCGTTCCCGTTGAGTACACCTCCACCGTAAAATTGGACAGAGTTTGGTACATGAATAGCTGAAATAATATTTTTCTGTACGTCAATATTTCCAATTACTGGCGACTGGAAGAGATCGCGGTGGGACCACTTTGTGCTAAACTTTTTAATGTTATGAAGTGCTATCTTCGCAATTTGTTTATCGAATATCAATTTTCTGAGGTCACTTTTCCTGCCTAACCTTTCCTGCCGCTGCCTTCGCCGCGGGTATGGGGCCTATAACATGAAAGCTTCTAGAACATTCTGGAAGATTCCGGGGTAAATTCTGACTTTGGATTTGTACTCAGCGAGGTCGATTTACAATATAAGGCCAAAATTGGGGCATTTTCTTAGCATTGTGCTCACTCGGCAAAAAAGCCACATTTTTTCGCAAAAAAGGCCATTTTTGAGCCAAAAATCGAAAAGTAGGTCAAACTTTCTGGAAATCTGTTCTGGTTAGCTCCCGAGGAGCAAAATAAGCGATCACGCGCTCCGAAAGGAGTAGCGCAGCGAAAGTTATGCTCATTCCCAAAAAGCCACCTTTTTTAACAAAAAAGGCCATTTTTCGGCACAGACAGACATTGCGGCTTAGGTGGGGTGGAAACGATGTCCTTTTTTTAAGTGTCATTTTTCAGCATTTTTGCCAAAAATCGAGACTTTTCAAAAAAATTAGAAATAATATAATAAAATATATATACAGTCATACCTCGAATACCGCACACACGATAAGCCGCATTTTCGTTATACCGCACAAATTTGGCTGGAACGGATGTTTTCGTACAAAATTCTCTCGATATACCGCATTTTGTGCGGTTAAACTCGATATTTCCCCACAGATTTTACAGAAACCAAAGTGAAAATTTTTCCCTGTAAAAGTTTTCGATTATCCGCACAAAGAAAAATGCTTCTGTTTTTTGGCGCAATTTTGAATTTTTATACAAAATTTCCAGTTTTTGACCAAATTTTTCGAAAATTTTGACTAAAATTTTCCAAAAATTTTTCAAAAATCGGACAGACTTTAGTAAAACATTTAAAAAATTTTAGGCGGGAATTCAAATTTTGAAAAAATTTTTAAAAAATTACAAAAAATTTAGGAGATTTCGTTTATTCGCACAACTATGCAATGGAAGGATTTTTTCCATACAAAATTCTCTCGATAATCCGCACAAAATCGCCAGTCCCGATGTGTGGGGTATATCGAGGTATGACTGTAATAAAAACGCATAAACAGAAAGTGGTCTCACCCCGATCTCTTCCAGTCGCCCAATGTTGTTT
>JAKKPZ010000658.1:0-22304 GCA_022814885.1 Ditylenchus destructor | reverse complement strand
TCAGTCGTCGAGTCCGAGCCACTGCATCGCGTCATGCCGGTGGCCGTTTGACTCCTGCCATCCCTCGGTCTTGATGGTTTTGCTCACGCCGCGCTCCTCAAATATTGGTCTTATCTAAGACTCATACACGGTCAACCGCTCGGGCGGCGGCACGAACTCTTCGAATCGCTATCTGTTATCTATCAGACGCCTTCGACGCCCCCTCTTTGGAGTCGCGATGTCCATGTCCGTGCGTCCGTCGAATACCTTGTGCTGCTCACCAAGTTCTACGCTGTCGGCCAGTCACCCCGATGGGCCTATTCTAGGTAGGTCGCATGGTGTTAAGACAAGCTCAAAGTTGAGAGCCGGCAGTTGGCTTCGTTGCGCCGCAAAGCACGCTTTTGGTAGGTGAGTGAAACGAGCCGCCGCAGGCTACCTACGTCCTGACCCGCAGTGGCCTCAGAGCATCCGAGGCACACGCGTCGAATGACCGAACATGCGGACATCGACCGGATGGCTCCAAATGCCTCAGTTCAGTCTGAGACAAACACTGAATGCAGAGATACAAAGTCGACCGCTGTTGACACCCACATTTCGGATTTCTGCGTGCCATCGCCCGCCTCTCATGAAAGTTCAGTGGTAGGCCCCGTTAATCTGAAATCCGTCCCAGCAGTCGCGCCCCAATCCACAGCCGCACTCACCGTGCACAGGGCGCCGGGTACTCCCTCCGCGAAATAGAGGAGGAGGCCGAAGGCCGGGGGACATTCGCGGAGGGGAGTACCCGGCGCCCTGTGCACACACCCCGAAAGCCGCTCCAAAGAAGCCAGCCCCAGGCCAGCCGGCTAAGGAAACCCCCGATACATGAATGGTCATGGACCCCCTAGCATCGGTAACAGTTTCCCTGTCGAGGTGTACGGAACGCGTCCCGGCGTCCGCCCGGTGACATGGCGTTCGTGCGTGCCTCACTGACCATCCTGCGATGACAACTCCACCCGAGTCGGCCCCACGCTGGACGCCGCCAGCCCCATTCCCCCCGACATCGAAGCCGCAGACGAACCGACCAAGGTTCCCCTTGCCATCGAGGACTGGCTCACGGTCATCATCATGGGCGCGCTGGCGCTCATCACTTTTGCCAACGTCATCGTCCGCTACTTCACCGATTCTTCCTTCGCCTGGACGGAAGAGTTCTCGGTGTTCCTCATGATCATGCTGGCGCTGGTGGCCGGCTCGGCCGCGGTGGCGCGCGACCGGCACATCCGCATCGAGTACTTCTCCGAAAGCGGCTCGATGGCGCGGCGCAAGCGCCTCGCGCAGTTCGGCGCGCTGATGATCGCCGTGCTCTTCACGCTCATCGGCGCGCTCAGCATCCGCATGGTGTGGGACGACTACCGCTTCGAGGAGACGACGCCCGGCATCGGCCTGCCCTCCTGGTGGTATTCGATCTGGCTGCCCATCGTGTCCTTCGCCATCGCGCTGCGGGCCATAGGCCTCATGATCCGCCGCGGACGCGAGACGACGACGCACGGCGACGCTGAAGACAACAACAGCAGGGGCGACGCATCGTGATCGCCACCCTGCTCTTCGTCGCCTTCGTCGTGATGATGCTGGTGGGCGTGCCCATCGGCGCCGCGCTGGGCCTGGCGGGCGCCGCCTGCATCGCGCTGGCCAACAGCGACGCCCAATGGTTCGGCCTGCTGGCCGTGCCGCAGAACTTCTATGCGGGCCTGGGCAAATATCCGCTGCTGGCCATTCCGATGTTCGTGCTGGTCGGCTCCATCTTCGACCGCTCGGGGGTGGCGCTGCGCCTCGTGAACTTCGCCATTGCCATCGTGGGGCGCGGCCCCGGCATGCTGCCGCTGGTAGCGATTGCGGTGGCGATGTTCCTCGGCGGCATCTCGGGCTCGGGCCCGGCCAATGCGGCCGCCGTGGGCGCGGTGATGATCGCGGCCATGTCGCGCGCGGGCTACCCCGCGGCCTACTCGGCCAGCGTGGTGGGCGCGGCGGCGGCCACCGACATTCTGATTCCGCCTTCGGTCGCCTTCATCGTCTACTCGGTGCTGGTGCCTGGCGCCTCGGTGCCGGCGCTGTTCGCAGCCGGCATGGTGCCCGGCGTGATGGCGGCTTGGCGCTGATGATTCCGGCCGTGTGGCTCGCTCGCAAGCACAAGATGGGCGCGCTCGAAGCCACGCTGCCGCGCCCGCCCTTCTGGAAGAGCTTTCGCGAAGCGACCTGGGGGCTGGCGGCGCCGGTGCTCATCCTCGGCGGCATGCGCGCGGGCTGGTTCACGCCGACAGAAGCGGCCGTGGTGGCGGTGTTCTACGGCCTGTTTGTGGGCATGTGCATCCACCGGACCATCAAGGTGCGCGACCTGTTCGTCATCTTGCGCGAGTCGGGCGAGCTCTCGGCGGTGATCTTGCTGGTGGTGTCGCTGGCGGGCATCTTCGCGTATTCGCTCTCGACGCTGGGCGTGATCGACCCGGTCACGCGCGCCATCGTGAACTCGGGGCTGGGCGAGTACGGCATCCTGGCGCTGCTGATCTTGCTGCTCATCACCGTGGGCATGTTCCTTGACGGCATCTCGATCTTCCTGATCTTCGTGCCGCTGCTGCTGCCCATCATGAACCACTACCAATGGGACCCGGTGTGGTTTGGCGTGATCCTGACCCTGAAGGTGGCCCTGGGCCAGTTCACGCCACCGCTGGCCGTGAACCTCATGGTGTCGTGCCGCATTGCCGGCGTGCGCATGGAGTCCACCGTGCGCTGGGTTGGCTGGATGCTGTTCTCGATGTTCGTGGTGATGGTGCTGGTCATCATCTTCCCCGAACTGGCGCTCTGGCTGCCGCGCAAGCTCGGCTACTGATTTCATTCTTTCGTCCGTCCCGTCGCAGAACCATTATTAGGAGAGCCTTGATCATGAAATTCCGCCGCACCCTGCTGGGCCTTGCCGCCGTTGCCACCGCCCTTGGCATGTTCTCGTCCGGCGCCATGGCGCAGGCCGCCTACAAGCCCGAGTACAAGATGTCGCTGGTGCTGGGCCCGCCCACGCCGTGGGGCCAGGCCGGGAAGATCTGGGCCGACCTGGTGAAGGAGCGCACGCAGGGCCGCATCAACATCAAGCTGTACCGGGCGTGTCGCTCATCCAGGGCGACCAGACGCGCGAGTTCAGCGCGCTGCGCCAGGGCGTGATCGACATGGCCGTGGGCTCGACCATCAACTGGTCGCCGCAGGTCAAGCAGCTCAACCTGTTCTCCATGCCCTTCCTGATGCCCGACTACGCGGCCATCGACGCGCTCACGCAGGGCGAGGTCGGCAAGGAGATGTTCAAGACGCTCGACAAGGCCGGCGTGGTGCCGCTCGCGTGGGGCGAGAACGGCTTCCGCGAGATCACCAACTCGAAGAAGCCGATCAAGTCGCCGGCCGACATCAAGGGCATGAAGATCCGCGTGGTGGGCTCGCCCATCTACTCCGACATGTTCACCGCGCTGGGCGCCAACCCCACGCAGATGAGCTGGGCCGACGCGCAGCCCGCGCTGGCCAGCGGCGCGGTCGACGGCCAGGAGAACCCGCTCTTCCTGTTCACGGTGCTCAAGATGCAGACGGTGGGCCAGAAGTTCGTGACCACCTGGGGCTACGTGGCCGACCGCTGGTGTTCGTGGTCAACAAGGAGATCTGGGCCTCGTGGACGCCGGCCGACCAGGCCATCGTGCGCCAGGCCGCCATCGACGCAGGCAAGGAAGAGATCGCCATCGCACGCAAGGGCCTGGTGGAGGCCGACAAGCCGGTGCTCAAGGACATCGCCGGCATGGGCGTGACCGTGACCAGCCTCACGCCGGCCGAGCGCGCCGAGTTCGTTAAGGCGACGCGGCCGGTGTACGACAAGTGGAAGTCGACCATCGGCGCCGATCTGGTGGCGAAGGCCGAGCAGGCGATCGCTGCACGCAAGAAGTAAGGGCGACAGCTGCCGCGCCTGCTCAGGCGCGGTAGCGGCTGGGGTTTGCTCCGGCACCTTCTTCATCAGGCGCCGCAATGCCGTGGCGTCTTGATACCCCACCGCCCCCGCCACCTGCTCGACCGTCATGCGGCTGGATTCGAGCAGTGCGCGGGCGCGCCGCAGCCTCACGCTCTGCACCAGCGCCTGCGTGCTCTTGCCGGTGGCCTTGTGGATGTGCCGCGACAGCGTGCGCTCCGACATGCAGAACTCGCGCGCCAGCTCGCTCACCGCCGGGGCTTCTGGCAATGCCGATTCGACCCGCGCCGCGAGCCGCGCCACCAGGTCGTTGCCGCTGGCCAGCACCTCCGCCGCGATGAACGGCGCCTGCGCCTGGCGGCCGTCGATCAGCAGCATGCGCGAGACAAGATCGGTGAGCGCGCTGCCGCAGCGCTCGCGCAGCAGGTGCAGCATCAGGTCGGTCTGAGCGAAGGCGGCGCCTGCGGTGACGACGGGGCCGTCGGAGCACACCATGCGGTCGGCATCGACGGTGCAGCCGGGCGCCATGCGTGCGAGCAGCGGGGCGTACCACCATGAGACTGTCGCGCGCCGGCCCTGCAGCAGGCCGGCGGCGTTGAGCAGGAACACGGCCGAGCACGAGGCGGCGACCTGCCCGCCTGCCTTGGCGTGGCGCGCGAGGGCGACGATGGCCTTGGAGGCTTCGTCGCTTTCGAGGCATCGGCGGATCTCGCCGGGGGTGTTGAGGCCGAGCCCCGGCACCACCCAGGTGGAGCGATCGTCGCGCGGGCGCACGGGCAGGCGCGTGGTGTCGAGGCTCATGCTGGCGCGCAGCTGCACCGGCCCGCCATGCACCGAGCACAGCCGCCAGCGAGGCGGCGCGACGCCTGCGCGGGCGGCCATCGCTTCAGCTGCGCCGAGGATGTCCATGGTGACCGCAACGCTGGAGTGAAGGCGCCGGGCAGCACGAGCACGGTGAAGTCATGCATCTGGAAGATTGGCCGATAAGGCTCAAAGGAGTCGAATTGGACACTGCCATTCTGTCGGCGCCGAACGTCCAATACAAGCTTCGCAGCTCCTCAGGCCACCGCCGCATGCCCACCATCCTCGTGAAGATTCCCCATGGCTCGTTTCCCGGTGAGACCCGCGCCGTGCTGGTTCGCAAGATCAACGAAGCGGCTGCTGCAGCCGAACAGATGCCCGATGAGCCTCGTGCACGAGCCATGTGCTGGGTGTTGGTCGAGGAAGCCGCCCCCGGCGCCTGGACCTGCGGCGGTGCTGACGTGACGGCCAAGCTGCTGCCCTGCACCGTGCTCGCATACCTGCCGGCCGGTGTGCTCGATGACACATCGCGCGAACTTTTCGTCGCCGGCATTCACGCTGCTTTCGCGGAAGCCCTGCCGGCAGGCGACCGCCGCAGACTCGCCACATCCGTGGTGATGAACGAGGTGCCCGATGGCGCATGGGGCGTGGGCGGCAAGGTCTGGCACCTGCCCGACTTCGCACGCAGTGCGGGTTACGCGCATCTGCAGCATCTGGTCGATGCGGCACAGGCCAACTGAACACCGGAGGAGACACCATGGCACAACAGCACCAACGCCCCTGACCGAAGACGATCCGCTCGACGACTTCACCGCGCGCCAGATCACGCTGGACGGCATCGAGAAGAAGGTCTACGTCATGGGCCGGGGCCCGGCCGTGATCGTGATGACCGAGATGCCGGCATCAGCCCGCACGTGGCGCGCTTCGCACGCTGGGTGCGCGACGCGGGCTTCACCGTCTACATGCCGTCGCTCTTCGGCCGCGACGGCGCCGTGCCCGGTGCGGAGGAAGGCATCGCGGTGTTCAAGCGCGCCTGCGTGAGCGCCGAGTTCCGCGCCTTCGCGGCCAACGAGTCGAGCCCGGTCACGCAATGGCTGCGCGCGCTGGCGCGGCTCGCGCACGCGGAGTGCGGCGGGCCCGGGGTCGGCGCGATCGGCATGTGCTTCACGGGCAACTTCGCGCTCTCGATGATGCTGGAGCCCGCGATGCTCGCGCCGGTGATGTGCCAGCCCTCGCTGCCGATGGACAAGCCGGAGGCGATGAACATGGCGCCCGAAGAGCTGGCCGCGGTGCGCGAGCGGCTGGAGCGCGAGGACCTGACCGTGATGGCCTATCGCTTCGAGGGCGACAGGCACTGCAGGCGCAGCGCTTCGCGGCCTTCCAGCAGGCGCTGGGCGACCGCTTCGTGGCGCGCGTGCTGCCCGACAGCGCGGCCAACACCCAGACGCCGCCCTTCTTCGCGCAGGTGGTGGCGAGCCCGCACAGCGTGGTGACGGCGCACCTGATCGACGAGGCGAGGCAGCCCACGGTGGCTGCGCGCGACGAGATACTGGCCTTCCTCGCGCGGCGGCTGCGGCCATCGGGCGCTGTCGGGGGCTGATCGAGCGGCGTTTTCGCAACAGGCGGTGTGCGGCTTCGGGGCGCCGCGGATGAAACCTGCTCGCGTGCTTTGCGGACTTTCCGTTTCGGTTGCGCGCGAGCTCTAAAGCCTTGGTCTACGCGCCGTTGCGGGTGCTCGCGCGGCAGTCGAAAATGCGGGCGCGATCAGGTGTCCGCAGCGGGTGTTGCTCTGGCAGACTGACTTGAAAGGCGCACTGTTCCTGAGCGCCTGCAAGGAGGTTCTTTCATGCATTCCAGGGCTGCTGCAGCGGCAACGCCGTCGTCATTGCCATCGCGCCTCGCGGCGACGATCTTCCCGATTCTTCTTCTCGGACTTGCCGCCCTCTTGACCGCCAGCCTCATCGCCCCGAAGGCCCATGCCGCCGACGCCAGCACTGCCGCCACGGCAGCGGCCACGACGCACACGCTCATCATCGACACCGACCCCGGCGCCGACGATGTGATCGCGCTGCTCTTCGCCATGGCGTCGCCCGAGCAGCTGAAGATCCAGGCGCTGACCACCGTCGCCGGCAACGTGCCGCTGGAAAAGACCGCGCGTAACGCCCGGCTGGCCCGCGAGTGGGGCAAGCGCCCGGATATCCCGGTCTACGCCGGCGCCCCGCGACCGCTGCTGCGCACGCCGACCTACGCCGCCGACGTGCATGGCAGCGAAGGCATCAGCGGCGTCGAGGTGCATGAGCCGAAGCAGCCGCTGGCCGAAGGTAACGCCGTGGACTACCTGATCCGTACCCTGCGCGCGGCGCCGGAGAAGAGCGTGACGCTCGCGATGCTCGGCCCCGAGACCAACCTCGCGCTCGCACTCACCCAGGCCCCCGACATCACGCGCGGCCTGCGCGAGCTGGTGCTCATGGGCGGCGCGCACTTCAACGGCGGCAACATCACGCCCACGGCGGAGTTCAACGTGTTCGCCGATCCGCACGCGGCCGAGATCGTGCTCAAGAGCGGCGTGCCCATCACCATGCTGCCGCTGGACCTGACGCACAAGGTGCTCACGAGCCCCGAGCGCATCGCAAAACTGCGCGGCCTGGGCAACAGGCCGGCAGGACCGTGGCCGACATCCTCGACGCCTACGTGCAGCACGACATGCAGTACTACGGCCTGCCCGGCGGCCCGGTGCATGACGCCACCGTGATCGGCTACCTGCTGCAGCCCTCGCTCTTCAGAGGCCGCAAGGTGAACGTGGAAGTCGACAGCCGCGAAGGCCTTGGCTTCGGGCAGACGGTGGTCGACTGGTACGGCGGGCTGAAGAAGCCGGCCAACGTGAACTGGATCGCGGAAGGCGATGCGCAGGGGTTCTTCGATCTGCTGACGCAGAGGATTTCGCGGTTGCCTTGAGCCGGGAGCGCGAGGTGCATCGGTGCAAGACGACAGATGCGGTGGCTACCATCGCGCGATGCCCACCTCGAACACGACGGATCGATCTACCTTCTTCAACTGGATTTCAGCAGGCATGCTGATGAGTGGCCTCGCGCTGCCACTCATCGCCAAGGCCGTCGGACCGGGCTTCTGGTCGCCGCTTCTCTACTCTCTCTCGTTGCTCTGCTGGCTCGTACTGCCTTTTTGGTATCCCTACTCAGTGGTGAAAACAGGGATCCTGGGCGCCCGGAACAGGGTTTACAGACAGCAGGAGCCCTTCAGGTTTTGGCTGGGGCTGGCAACCTATGAAACGCTCCTGCTTGTTGTGAGCGTTCTGGCCGACGCTGGCCGCGTATACCGGCTTGGTGGGGAGCCAGGTGCCGCAATAAGCCGGCACTCGCTCGATCCAGCGAAAAGCGCTGTCACCCCGGAATGTTCGGCTCCACCAGCTGAGCCAGCGAGACCAGCGACTCCTGCCAACCCAGGTAGCACATCTCCGTCGGGATCATCTCGGGAATGCCTTCCTGCACGATCGAGACGTCGGTGCCGCAGGACACCTCGGTCAGGACCACGGTCGTCTTCATCGTGCCCGGAAGGTTCGGGTCGTCGAAGGCCGCGTCGTAGGCGATGCGCTTGCCGGGAATGAGCTCCAGGTACTTGCCGCCGAACGAATGGCCGTTGCCGGTGCCGAAGTTGGTGAAGGACATGCGCCATGAGCCGCCGACCACCGGCTCCATCGCGTGGACCTTGCCGACGAATCCGAATGGCGGCAGCCAGCGCTCGAAGGCGCCGGGCTGGACGAACGCGCGGTAGACCTTGTCGGGCGAGGTGCGAAGGACACGGTGCAGGCGGACGGTGTTGGTAGCCATGATTGATTGCTCCTGAAGAAAATCGAGGACGACCCTCGATAGCACGTCGGATGAGCCTGATGAAAATCGACAGGCGCCAAGATCAGGGAAAACCCGCGGCCACGCGACATGGCCTGGTTCCAAGCAAAAAAGGCCGCGCTGCCCGGAGGACAGCGCGGCCTTTGGCTTCCTGGCCTTGCAGCAGCCGATCAGTGCTGCAGGATCTTGTTGAGGAAGTCCTTGGTGCGCGGCTGGCGGTTTTCGGGGTGGCCGAAGAACTCGTCCTTCGAGCAGTCTTCCAGGATGCGGCCGCCCACGTCGATGAAGATCACGCGGCTGGCGACCTTGCGGGCGAAGCCCATTTCGTGCGTGACCACCATCATGGTCATGCCTTCCTTGGCCAGGTTCACCATCACGTCGAGCACTTCGCCGACCATCTCCGGATCGAGCGCCGACGTGGGTTCATCGAACAGCATCACCTTGGGGTCCATGCACAGTGCGCGGGCGATGGCCACGCGCTGCTGCTGGCCGCCGGAGAGCTGGCCGGGGAACTTGTCCTTGTGCGCCATCAGGCCCACGCGGTCGAGCATCTTCAGGCCGCGGGTCTTGGCTTCGTCGGGCGAGCGGCCGAGCACCTTGATCTGGGCGATGGTGAGGTTCTCGGTGACGGACAGGTGCGGGAACAGCTCGAAATGCTGGAACACCATGCCGACCCGCGAGCGCAGCTTGGGCAGGTTGGTCTTGGGGTCGTGCAGCGGGATGCCGTTGACGGTGATCTCGCCCTTCTGGAAGGGCTCGAGCGCGTTCACGGTCTTGATGAGCGTGGACTTGCCGGAGCCCGACGGGCCGCACACCACCACCACGTCGCCCTTGGCGATGCTGACGGAGCAGTCGTTGAGCACCTGCACCGGGCCGTACCACTTCGATACGTTCTTGATTTCGATCATTTTTTCGGACATTTTCAAACTCCTGTGAGCAGGTTCATCGCACCGAGTGCAGTCGGGGAAACGCCGTGGAACCGGCTTTGCCGGGCCACCGGCGTTGCCCCCTGGAAGGGGGTTGGCGAAGCGACACGAAGTGCGCGAAGACCGGGGGTCATCTGATGATCGCGATTTCTTGTGCAGGCGCTTCACCAGCCAGGAAAGGGCGTAGCACATGACGAAGTACACGACGGCGGCCAGCAGGTAGGCCTCTTCCGGCCGGCCGAAGTTCTTGCCCGCGGTCTCGAAGCCCTTGAGCAGGTCGTAGGCGCCGATGGCGTAGACCAGCGAGGTGTCCTGGAACAGGATGATGGTCTGCGTGAGCAGCACCGGCAGCATGTTTCGGAAGGCCTGGGGCAGGATGACCAGCTTCATGTTCTGGCTGTAGGTCATGCCGACGGCCATGCCGGCGAACACCTGCCCGCGCGAGATCGACTGGATGCCGGCGCGCATGATCTCGGAGAAGTAGGCCGCCTCGAAGCAGATGAAGGTGATGACGGCCGAGGTTTCCGCGCCGATCGGACGGCCGATCACGAAGGGCACCAGCAGGAAGAAGCCCAGGATCACCATCACGAGCGGCACGGAACGCATGCCGTTCACATAGGCCGCAGCGGGAAAGTCCAGCCACTTCTTGCCCGACAGGCGCATGAGCGCCAGCAGGGTGCCGAAGAAGATGCCACCCAGCGTGGCCACGACCGTCAGGATGACGCTGAAGTAGAAGCCCTTCAGCACATAGTTGCTGATCAGGCTCCAGTTGTAGAAGGAAAAATCGAGATTCATCATGTCAGTGGCCTCCCGTGCCACCGCAGCAACGAAGCCCGGCACGCGCACCTTGCGCTCGATGAAAGTCATGATGCGGTTGATCAGCATGGCGCTGATGACGTAGAGAGCGATCACGCCGATGTAGATCGGGATCTGGGCCGAGGTTTCTTCACCGGCCTGCAGGTAGAACTGAGTGAGTTCGGGAATCGACACCGCGAAGGCCACCGACGAGTTCTTGAAGATGTTCATCGACTCGCTGGTCAGCGGCGGCATGATGATCCGATACGCCATGGGCAGCAGCACGAAGCGGTAGTACTGCGGCGTCGTGAATCCCACGGCCATGCCTGCGTAGCGCTGGCCGCGCGGCAGAGCCTGAATGCCCGAGCGCAATTGCTCGGCGATACGTGCCGACGTGAAGAAGCCCAGCGCGCAGACCACCAGCACGAAAGGCGGCAGATCGCGCATCGGCGGGATCATCTTGGGCAGCACGAAGTACCAGATGAACACCTGGACCAACAAGGGGACGTTGCGGAAGAGTTCCACCCACGCGTTGCCGAGCCGGACAAGCCAGGGGCTGTCGGGCAGCGTGCGCAACGTGCCGATGATCGAGCCCACGACCAGCGCCAGGAACAGGGCCGTCAGCGCCACGCTCACGGTCCAGCCCAAGCAGTCAACATCCATTGCAGATAGGTCTGATCCGATCCGCGCGCGAAGCAGCTTGCGACCACTTCATTGGTGAGCGTGTCCTGGCAAAAGACCGACATGTCCAGGTTCAGCATCCATCCTCCTTCGCGGGTAAGGGCCCGCGCCCATTGCATCGAAAAGCCCGCGTCGGCAGGGTGCCGCGCGGGCTTGGCTTTTCAGGTCTGACGCCGCTTTACTTGGGGGCGTAGGCTTCCATGGGCTTGTCGTTCGGGTTGGCCCAGGCGGCCTTGGTACCTTCCGACACCGGCATGTTCAGGTTGACGTTGTTCGGCGGGATCGGCTGGGTGAACCACTTGTCGTACAGCTTGGCCAGCGAGCCGTCCTTGATCTGGCGCACGATGCTGTCGTCGACGGCCTTCTTCAGCTTGGCGTCGCCCTTGGGCAGCATGCAGGCGATGGGCTCGACCGACAGCACTTCGCCGACGATCTTGAAGTCCTTGGGGTTCTTCGACTTGGCGGCGTTGGCGGCCAGGATGGAACCGTCCATCACGAAGGCATCGGCGCGGCCCGACTCGAGCAGCAGGAAGCTGTCGGCGTGGTCCTTGCCATGACTTCCTTGAACTCGACGCCTTCGGCGCGCTTGTTCTTGCGCAGCGTCTGGACCGAGGTGGTGCCGGTGGTGGTGGCCACGACCTTGCCCTTCAGGTCGGCGATGCCGTTGATGCCGGAATTGGCCTTGGTGAGGATGCGCACTTCTTCCACGTAGGTGGTGTAGGCGAAGTCGACGTCCTTCTGGCGGGCCGTATTGTTGGTGGTGGAGCCGCACTCGAAGTCGATGGTGCCGTTCTGGACCAGCGGCACGCGGTTCTGCGAGGTGATCACCTGGTAGTTGATGGTCAGGGGCTTGCGAGGTCCTTGCTCAGGTCCTTGATGATGTTCTCGGCCATTTCGGTGTGGAAGCCGACGTATTTGCCGCCGCCCAGGGTGTAGGCCAAGCCAGAAGAGTCACGCACGCCCAGGTTGACTGCGCCGCGCTCCTTGATCTTGGCGAGGTATCGGTGGCCTGCGCGAACGCGCCGGTTGCCACGAACGCCGTCACTGCCAGCGCGAGCAATTGCTTTTTCATCAGAAGACTCCTTGGGAATTAGACAGAAAGAAACACAGCGAAATTCTAGACACACACTGTTGTTGTGCGCATTGGTAACCACCCCGGTGCACCGCATACTGAACTGTGCAGTTCCGTGCAGGGGTGGGCGCTCGTCTGGTGCAGGGGTCCCGTCATGACGCCGATGGAGGAGGATTAGCAGCCTCCGTGCCTGTCGGCACGGCCGCGGGGGAAACGGGTGCGGCCAATCTTACAGGCTGTGTCAGGTTCTCCGGCACCAGCAGCGCATCCATCTCGGCGCGCGTCATGATGCCCAGCGATTCGGCCACGAGGTCGATCGGCCCGCCGGTGGCGAGCGCGGTCTTGGCGATGAGCGCGGCCTTCTCGTAGCCGATAAGCGGATTCAGCGCCGTGACCAGCGTGACCGACTCGCGCACCCGCTTCGCCAGGAATTCGCGGTTCGCCTCGATGCCCTCGACGCAGTTGTGCTGCAGCGTGGTGCAGGCGCGGCTGAGGTGCTGGATGCTCTTGAACAGGCTCCAGCCCATGATCGGCTCGAAGGCGTTGAGCTGCAGCTGGCCCGCTTCGGAGGCTAGGGTCAGGGCGAGGTCGTTGCCGATCACTTCGAAGGCGACCTGGTTGACCGCTTCCGGGATCACCGGGTTGACCTTGCCCGGCATGATCGACGAGCCCGCCTGCCGCGCCGGCAGCCGGATCTCGCCGAAGCCGGCCTGCGGGCCGCTGGACAGCAGGCGCAGGTCGTTGCAGGTCTTGCTGAGCTTGGTCGCCACGCGCTTGAGCACGCCCGACAGCTGCACGAAGGCGCCCGTGTCCTGCGTGGCCTCGACCAGGTTGGCAGCCTGCTTCAGCGGCACGCCGGTCTGTTCGGCCAGGTATTGGCACGCCAGGTTGGCATAGCCGTGCGGCGCGTTGATGCCGGTGCCGATGGCGGTGGCGCCGAGGTTGATTTCCTCGATGAGCGCGCGGGCCTCGCGCAGGCGGGCCTCGTCTTCCTCGATCATGATCGCGTAGGTCAGGAACTCCTGGCCCAGCGTCATGGGCACCGCGTCCTGCAAACTGGGTGCGGCCGATCTTGAGGATGTCCTTGAACTCCAGCGCCTTGGCCTCGAAGGCGCGGCGCAGCGAAGCCATCGATTCGAGCAGCCGGCCGATGGCGAACCACAGTGCCAGGCGCACCGCGGTGGGGTACACGTCGTTGGTGCTCTGCGAGGCGTTGACGTGGTCGTTGGGGTGGAGCACGTCGTAGCGCGCCTTCTCGTGGCCCAGCTTTTCCAGCGCGAGGTTGCAGATGACCTCGTTGGCATTCATGTTGGTCGAGGTGCCTGCGCCGCCCTGGATCACGTCGACCACGAACTCGTCGAGCAGCTTGCCCTCGACGATGTCGTCGCAGGCCAGGATGATGGCCGCGGCGCGGTCGCGGTCGATGGCGCCGAGGTCGGCGTTGGCGCGGGTGGCGGCCTTCTTCACGTAGGCCAGCGCGCGCACCAGGTCGGGCATGGCCGAGATGCGGGTGCCGGAGATGGGGAAGTTCTCGACCGCGCGCGCCGTGTGCACGCCCCAGTAGGCGATGGCGGGGATCTGCTTCTCGCCGAGGAAGTCGTGTTCCGTCCTGAAGTTGGAGCTCATCTGCGGTTCCTCGGCTTAAAAAAAAGCACGCGTAGGGCGCGTGCCGTGGGTTGGGATCGTGACAGCGAAAAGCAGCCGCGACTGTAGTGGCGCCGGATTCGGTGCGCCAATGCCTTTTGCGGGAGGGCCTATGCGCGGCATTTATAGATTGTGCGATGCACAAATTCCGGTCGAGCCGCCATGCCGTCAGCGCTGCGGCTGGGTGCCGACGAGGTACGACCATAGCGCATCGGCGGTGCGCTTGGGCTGAAGGGTGTCGGCCGCCTTCAGCGCCGCCCGGCCGGCGCCGGCCCTGACCGGGGCCGGTGTGCCCGGGCGCTCGCGGTACGCGCGGATCTCCATGGTCGCCTCGAGGCTGTCGATCTCGGGCGGCAGCGCGCTCACCAGCTTGCGGGCCTTGATCTCCTTGCGCACCGCACTCTGCGGCAGGAAGGCGATGCCGTGCCCTTCGAGCGCCATGACCTTCAGGCCCTCGGCCATGTCGGTCTCGTACACGCGTCGAGGTGGATGGCGGTGCCCGATTCCTTCAGCAGCTGGTCGACCACGCGGCCAGGTAGGCGCCCGGCGCATAGCCCAGGTAGGGCAGCGGCTGGCCGGGCCGGCCCGGCAGGCGGTAGCGGGGCGCGCCCTCGGAGTCGGCCTTGACCCAGGGGGCCACGGTTTCCTGGCCGAGGCTGACCATCTCGTACTTGTTGGCGTCGAGCTGCAGCGGCTGCGAGGGGTGGTGGTAGGCGATCAGCAGGTCGCAGTGCCTTCGACGAGCCGCAGCACGGCGTCATGCACGTTGAGCGCGATCAGGCGGCTCTTGATGGGCCCGAAGTGCTCCCTGAGGCTGGTCACCCACGAGGGAAAGAAGGTGAAGGCCAGCGTGTGCGGCACCGCGATCTCGATCACGTCCTGCCCGGCGGCCGAGTGGCCGCGCAGCATGGCGCGGGTGCTCTGCAGCGACTGCAGCATCTCGATGGCCTGGCTGTAGAGCGTCTGGCCCGCGGGCGTGAGCCGGGTCGGGTACGAGCTGCGGTCCACCAGGTCGGTGCCGGCCCAGCCTTCGAGAGCCTGGATGCGGCGGGAGAACGCCGGCTGCGTCACGTGCCTCAACTGGGCCGAGCGGCTGAAGCTGCGCGTTTCCGCAAGGCTGATGAAGTCTTCGAGCCACTTTGTTTCCATACGCGGCGATTATGCGAGCGCCGCGCCATACTGGGCGCCCCCTCCTTTTCCCTCATCAGCCATGTCCTCGACCGACCTGCTCGACCTCACCGCCACCGAACTCTCCCGCCGCATCGCCGCGCGCGAGCTGTCCTGCCGGGAGCTGATGCAGGCGTCGCTGGCCCGCGTCGAGGCGCTGAACCCGCGCTTCAACGCCGTCGTGTCGCTGCGCGATCCGGCGCAGTCGCTGGCAGAGGCCCACGAGCGCGATGCCGAGCTGGCCCGTGGCGAACGGCGCGGCTGGATGCATGGCTTTCCGCTGGCAGTGAAGGACCTGAGCCATGCCGCCGGCCTGCCGACTTCCATGGGTTCGCCGCTGTCGCCGCGCTCGCCGGCCCGCAGCGACAGCCTGCACGTGGCGCGCGCCAGGGCGTCGGGCGCCGTCGTCATCGGCAAGACCAACACGCCCGAATTCGGCCTCGGCTCCCACACCTACAACACCGTGTTCGGCATCACCCGCAACGCCTACGCGCCCGACCGCAGCGCGGGCGGCAGCAGCGGTGGGGCGGCGGTGGCGCTGGCGCTGCGCATGCTGCCGGTGGCCGACGGCAGCGACATGATGGGTTCGCTGCGCAACCCCGCCGCCTACAACAACGTGATCGGCATGCGGCCCTCGCGCGGGCGCGTGCCGGGCAACCCCGACGAGGAACTGTTCTTCCAGCAGCTGGGCTGCGAAGGCCCGATGGCGCGCACGGTGGAAGACGCGGCGCGGCTGCTGGCCGTGCACGCGGGCTTCGACGCACGGGTGCCGCTGTCGTCGCCGCACGCCCTGCCCTCGCCCGACGAACTTCGGCTGGAGGGCGACGGCAAGGGCCTGAGCATCGGCTGGCTCGGCAGCATCTGGCCGGACCTGCCGCTGGAGCCCGGCATCCGCGAGCTGGGCGAGAAGGCGCTCGGCACCTTCCGCGACATCGGCTGCGAGGTCGAGCCCTGCACCCTCGACGTGCCGCGCGAGCACAACTGGAGCGCCTGGCTGCGCCTGCGACAGCTGCTGGTGGGCGGCAAGCTGGGCGCCTACCTGAGCGACCCGAAGCTGTTCGCGCAGCTCAAGCCGGAGGCGCAATGGGAGATCGAGCAGAGCCGCCATCTCGACGCGGCCTCGCTCTACCAGGCCTCCGTCTATCGATCGAACGTGTACCGCGCCTTCCTCAAGCTCTTCGAGCGCTTCGACTTCGTGCTGGCGCCGACGGCACAGGTCTTTCCCTTCGACGCCGAGCTGCACTGGCCTGCCGGGTGGGCGATGTGAAGAGCGACACCTACCACCGCTGGATGGAGATCGTCACGCCCTTCACGCTGGCGGGCCTGCCGACCCTGAACGTGCGCGCAGGCTTCGGCGAAGGCGGGCTGCCGATGGGGCTGCAGCTGGCGGGGCCGATCCACTCGGATCTCGACGTGCTGCGGCTGGGACATGCGTACGACCAGGCATGCGGCTGGGCGGCGCGCCGCCCGCCGGTATTGGCCTGAGTCCCTCCCCCGCTGGGGAAGGGCCGGGGTGGGGGCAAGCGGCGTATCCATCGGACGCTCTGCCTGCCCCCATCCCAACCTTCCCCCAGAGGGGGAAGGAGCAATGCGATCCGGCTCGAGGTATTTGCTCTCTCCCCTTCCGGGGGAGGGCTGGGGTGGGGGCAAGCGGCGTGCCCATCGGACGCTCTGCCTGCCCCCATCCAACCTTCCCCAAAAGGGGAAGGAGAAACGCATCCGGTTCGATATCTTTTCTCCCTCCCCCTCTGGGGGAGGCCTGGGGCGGGGGCAAGCGGCGCTCATTGCGGGCGCCCTGCCTGCCCCATCCCGACCTTCCCCCAGCGGAGGAAGGAGCAGGAACCTCAGATCGGCGTGACGACGCCGCGCCCCGCGAAGTGCCCTTCGGCGTTCGCGAGGAAGTGGTCCACCGACTTCTGCGTCGCCTCGGGCGACCAGCCCGCCATGTGCGGCGTGAGCAGCACGTTGTCGAGGCCGATCAGCTGCTCGGGCCGCTTCGGCTCGCTCTCGTACACGTCGAGGCCTGCGCCGGCGATGCGGTTCTCGCGCAGCGCCGCGGCCAGCGCCTCGGTGTCGACCACACTGCCGCGGCCGATGCTCACCAGGTAGCCCTGCGGCCCCAGTGCATCGAGCACTTCGGCATTGACCAGGTGCTTCGTCGCCGGACCGCCCGGAGCCGCCAGCACGAGAAGTCGGCCCATGCGGCCAGCGACTTCAGATCGTCGAAGTAGGCGCTGCGCGGCGCCCTCCTTCGGCTTGCGGTTGTGATAGCCCACTTCCATGTCGAAGGCGGCCGCGCGCTTCGCGATCTTCTGGCCGATGGTGCCCATCCCCAGGATGCCCAGCTTCTTGCCCGACACGTTCGGGGGCTGCGGAATGGCCTCGCGCCACACACCTTCGCGGCACAGCCGGTCGAGCTTGCGGAACTCGCGCACGATGCCGATCAGGAGGCCGAAGGCATGGTCGGCCACGCAATCGTCATTGGTGCCGGCGCCGTTGGCGGTGGCGATGCCGCGTGCGCGCGTCACTCGAGCGGCACGCCTTCGTAGCCCGCACCCAGGCAACAGATCAGCTCCAGCGCGGGCATCGCGTCGATTTCCTCGGGCGTGATGCCGATCACGCCGATGGTCAGCACCGCGCGGAACTTCTTGCCGTGCTCGGCGATGGCGGCCGCGCGCTGCTCGGGGCCGAAGGCGTAGGTCACGTCGTAGACCTCGGCGATCTGGGCCTGGTGGGCGCTCGAGAGGCTGTTGAGCACCAGCAGGGGGATCTTGTTCGACACGTCTGAACTCCTATTCGATGTCAAAAAATCGCGTGAATCCCTGAGTGGAACACCACGCAACCGGCTTTGCCGGACCGTCGGTGTTGCCCCCGGCCCGCGGTGGGAGAAGCGACACGACGTGCGCGAAGCCCCCGGGGGGCGAACCTAGAGCAGCGGCACCGCTTCGCTCTTCTGCAGAGCCCACATCTGCGCGTAGCGGCCCTGCTTGGCGAGCAGCTGCGCATGCGTGCCGCGCTCGACGATCACTCCGCTTTCGAGCACCAGGATCTCGTGCGCGTCGACCACCGTCGACAGCCGGTGCGCGATGACCAGCGTGGTCTTGTCCTGCGCAGCGCTCTTGAGCTCCGACTGGATGGCACGCTCGTTGGCCGAGTCGAGCGCCGAGGTGGCTTCGTCGAAGATCACGATCGGCGGGTTCTTCAGCAGCGTGCGCGCGATGGCCACGCGCTGCTTCTCGCCGCCCGAGAGCTTCAGGCCGCGCTCGCCGACGGTGGTTTCGTAGCCCTTGGGCGTCGCGGCGATGAAGTCGTGGATGCGCGCGGCGCGGGCCGCGGCTTCCACCTCTTCGCGCGTGGCGCCGGGGCGGCCGTAGGCGATGTTGTATTCGACCGTATCGTTGAACAGCACCGTGTCCTGCGGCACCATGCCGATGGCGTGGCGCACGCTCGACTGCGTCACTTCTCGGATGTCCTGCCCGCCGATGGTGATGCGCCCTGCTGCACGTCGTAGAAGCGGTAGAGCAGGCGCGCCAGCGTGCTTTTGCCCGAGCCCGAGGGGCCGACCACGGCCACCGTCTTGCCGGCCGGAATCTCGAAGCTCACATGCTTCAGGATGGGCCGCGCGGACTCGTAGGCGAAGCTCACGTCCTCGAAGCGCACGGTGGCGTCGGCACCGGCCAGCGGCTGTGCGCCGTGCGCGTCGCGCACCTCGCGCTCCTTCTCGAGCAGCACGAACATCTTGTCGAGGTCGGTCAGGCTCTGCTTGATCTCGCGGTAGATCACGCCCAGGAAATTGAGCGGGATGTACAGCTGGATCATGAAGGCGTTGACCATCACCAGGTCGCCCAGCGTCATGCGCCCGTCGACCACGCCCGAGGTGGCGCGCCACAGCATCAGCACCAGGCTGATGGCGATCAGCGCCTGCTGGCCGGTGTTGAGCATGCTCAGCGTGCGCTGGCTCTTGATGGCGGCCTTGCGGTACCGGTCGAGACTGGCGTCGTAGCGGCCGGCCTCGAAGTCCTCGTTGTTGAAGTACTTGACGGTCTCGTAGTTCAGGAGCGAATCGACCGCGCGGCTCTGCGCCACCGAGTCGAGCTCGTTCATGGTCTTGCGAACTGCGTGCGCCACTCGGTCACGGTGACGGTGAAGACGATGTACAGCACCAGCGCCGCCACCGTGATCCACACGAAGAAGGCGTCGAACTTCACGCCCAGGATGGTGAGCACCAGCACCAGCTCGATGATGGTCGGCACGATGCTGTAGAGAGACATCGAGATCAGCGAATGCACGCCGCGCGTGCCGCGCTCGATGTCGCGCGTCATGCCGCCGGTCTGGCGCTCCAGGTGGAAGCGCAGGCTCAGCGAATGCAGGTGGCGGAACACCTCCAGCGCGATCTGCCGGGCCGTGCCCTCGGTGGCCTTGGCGAAGATCAGCTCGCGCAGTTCGCTGAAGAGCGAGGTCGAGAAGCGCAGCAGCCCGTAGGCCAGCAGCAGCCCGATGGCACGATGAGCAGCGCCTGGGCCATGTCGGGCTTGGGCGTCATGGTGTCGACCAGGTTCTTCAGCAGCACCGGCACGCCGACGTTGGCCACCTTGGCGCCGACCATGAAGGCCAGCGCGGCGAGCACGCGCCACTTGTACTGCCAGAGATAGGGGAAAAGCCGGCGCAGGGTCGCCCAGTCGGAGCGTTCGCCTGCGGGTGCCGGCGCCTGGCCGGCGGCTGCGTGGGAGGAAGGAAGGGCTTCGCCGCTGCGGCGCATGGAGGACAATCGTGGTTGCTTGTTTGTTCCAGATTGTGCCCATGTCAGATACTTCCAGTGCCGCCTCCACGGCCGCTGCCACCCTCAAGAGCCTGCCCACCGACATGGAGCTGGTGCTCAAGGTCATCCCAATGCCGGCGGACTGCAACGCCAACGGCGACATCTTCGGCGGCTGGGTCATGGCCCAGTGCGACCTGGCCGGCTCCGTCATCCCCGCGCGCTACGCCAAGGGACGGCAGGCCACGGTGGCGGTCAACGAGTTCATCTTCAAGCAGCCGGTGCGCCTGGGCGACATCCTGTCGTTCTACTCCAAGCTGGTGCGCATCGGCCGCACCTCGGTCACGGTCACGGTCGAAGTCTTCGCCGAACGCTTCCGCGCACAGGGCGAGTACATCAAGGGTGACGCAGGCCACCTTCACCTACGTGGCCATCGACGACAACGGCCGTCCGCGGCCGATTGAAAAGTAATCCCCCCAGGCTTCGCGCACTTCGTGTTGCGCACGCCTTCCCCCCTTGCCGGGGGCGACGCCTGCGGCCCGGCAAGGCCGGTTCCGCGGTGTTCCTGGCTAAGGCGGCCCCCTCTCAGACCCCTGGGTCGCGCACCCGCTCGAAGCGTTCGAACTCGCGGTTGACCCACCGCCCGTCGCGCCGCTCCACACGGCGGATGTACACCGTCTGCACGATGTCGCGGGTGTGGGCGTCGATCTGATCGGCCCGCGCGGGCTGTCGAGCTTCAGCCCGCGGAACGCATCCACCAGCCGCTCTCCGCTCGCGTTGCCGCGCACGGCGGGCGAGCTCATCCGGCGTCGATGGCCTCCAGCGCGTCGTGCGCCGCGACCGCGAAGTAGCCGGGCCGCAGATGGCTGCCGTATTCGGTCTCGAAGACGCCGGTGAAGCGCCGGTTGGCCGGCGAGTCGTGCACGAAGGAATAGTGGTGGCTGGTGACGAGGCCGTCGGCCAGTTCGCCGATGCCTTCCAGGTAGTGGTCGTCGGTGGCGTCGCCGGTGGCCAGCAGGCGGATGCCGGTGTCGGCCATGCCCCGGTCGCGCCAGAACTTGAGGAAAGTCGCCGGCATCTGCCCCGAGGGCAGGAAGAAGAACACCGCCTGCGGCTTCAGTTCGCGCAGCCGCAGCATGTAGGCCGAGTAGTCCAGCGTGGCCAGCGGCACCCGAAGCATCGCGCCAATGCGGCCGCCGCCCGCAGTGAAGCCCGAGACGAAGGCGCTTTCGGCATCGACGCCCGAAGCGTAGTCGGCCACCACCGTGCAGACGTCGCGCAGCCCCTGCTGCAGCGCCCACCGGGCCAATGGCATCGTGACCTGCCCGATGGTGAAGGACACGCGCACCGCATACGGGCAGCGCGCCGTGATGCCCGAGGACGCCGCGTTCATCACGATCAGCGGCAGCCTGGCCTGCGTGGCGACGTTGCCCACGGCATAGGCATTGGAGCTGAAGTCCAGGCCCGCGAGCAGCTCGACGCGCTCGCTTTCCACGAGGTCGAGCGCCTGGCGGCGGGCCTGGTCGGGGGCGCTGCCCGGCACGTCGCGCCGCAGCAGTTCGACGGGCCTTCCGGCGATGTGCTGGTTGTGCGCCGCCAGCCACACGGACATGCCGGCATCGAACTGCCGGCCGCCGCCCGCATAGGGGCCGGACCAAGAACCGATGACGCCGATGCGCAGCGGCCTGATGCGCGCCAGGGCCAGCGAAGGCGCCGCGAGGGCGCCGGCTGCCAGCAAACCTAAAGTACGCCTGCGCGAAATGCCGGATGCTACTTTTTCAGTAGCATCATTCACCCGGTGGACGGGCGCCGTGAGCGTTCTTCTCTCCGAGGCTTGCACGCAGGACAGTGTAAGCGTGCAAGACCCGGAAGGCGCTTCCGACCCTCATCAGACCTTGGAGAAATCCGGCTTGCGTTTTTGACGAAAGCTTGCCCGCGCCACTTGCGTGGCTACGCCTCTGGCGAGGCGTCGGATTTCAGCACTTGCTGAAATCCGGCTTGCGCTTTTCCATAAAAGCGCTGAACGCCTCCCGCGCAGCCGGTTCGCGCAGCATGCGCCCGAAGCTCGCGCCCTCCTCGCCCATGCGCTCCAGCACGGCGGGCATCTGGCCCTTCTTCAGCAGGCGCTTGGTTTCCACCAGCGCGCTCAGCGGCTTGGCCGCCAGCTTGCGGGCCTGGGTCTGCGCGATGGCGTTCGCCTCGGTCGGCGGCACCACGCGGTTGACCAGGCCCACTTCGAGCGCGGCCTCGGCCATGAAGGGTTCGCCCAGCAGCAGCGCCTCGGCGGCGCGGTGGTAGCCCAGCATCTGCGGCACCAGCAGGCTCGAAGCCGCCTCGGGGCACAGGCCCAGGTTCACGAAGGGCATCGAGAAGGCCGCGTTGTCGCCGGCATAGACCAGGTCGCAGTGGAACAGCATCGTGGTGCCGATGCCCACGGCCGGACCGCACACCGACGCGACGAGCGGCTTGGGGAAGTGGCGATGCCGCGCAGGAAGCGGAACACGGCGATTCCTGGGTGGCGGGCGGCGCGTTGAGGAAGTCGCCGATGTCGTTGCCAGCGCTGAAGATCGTCGGGTCGCCCTGGATCAGCACGCAGCGCACGGCCGCGTCGGTCTCCGCATTGGCCAGGGCGTCGGCCAGCTCGGCGTACATG
>JAKKPZ010000657.1:0-22329 GCA_022814885.1 Ditylenchus destructor | reverse complement strand
TTAATTGAAATAGCTGAAACAGACATTCCGATATAAAAATTTGACATTAATAAAAAATTTCCGACATTAAAATTTTGACATAAAGTTTTTAATTGTGTAAATTAGAAATAAATAAAATCGGTAAAATTAAAAAATATCAACGTTTTAAAAGTTCAATTCCAAAGTTCAAAATTCAATTCCCATGAAATAAAATGTAAAGTGAATATACCGTTTGAAAGTACAAAATGGGCTTTCAAATGGCATCTGAATTTAACAATTTTAAATCCTAAAACCCAAACCTGCAGCGATGCATGATACGAACAAGAAGGATAAAGATAATGGAAAATTGGACATGATGAAAGTTAAATAATAATTCAATTCTATAAAAATACTGTTCTATTTTATTCTAAATTCTCCGGGAGTTAATTGAAGAATCGGGTAAATTATATCAGTTTATATCAGAAAAGCATGCCTTGACTTGTTCTGCGCTGCTGACATTTTTCAATAATTTGAGTCAACTAAAAAGTGCGGCAATTTTAATCGTATTTTTAATTTTGTTATTGGGTTTTAACCGAAAACTGTTTCTATTGTTTAACAGAGGAAGTGGGAAATAACCGAGTAGACAAAGACATTCACTGCGCTCTAACCTTTGCGTTGCCTGCACACTAGCGCTTTTTTGACCTCCTCTCTCCATATAATAAGCCCAATCGGGCCGGTTTTCGGTAATAAGTCAAGGCATACTTTTCAGATATGAACCACATAACCAAATAGCATAATTCCAATTCGGGTAATGAAGGGTTATACAGGGTGATTCAAAAAAAGGACCCCAGTTCAGGCTATTATATTTCATAGATATCGGTGATGCATGAAAGTGACTAATATCTTAAAAACTGCTACTAAGCTTTCCGAAAAATCCATTTTCGAGGTGGTAAAAATTTTAACGATTTTTCCTGGCCCACCCTGTAGTATATGCCATTACAGATGAACTAACGAACATATTCGAAAAGTAGGCCAAGTAAGGAAATTAAGGACTAATTAACAACTTATTACTGATAATTCTACAACATTCGAACCGTTATTTATACAAAGACATATGCGTAAAAATATTAAATGCGGAAAACTGAGGAAGTTAAATCCCATATGACTTCCGGACTTTTGCCACAAGACAGAAAACGCTTGAAAACTGACAACATTTTGAGCGCTAAAGATCGTGATTCTACATCTACATCACTGAGATCTACATAACTGTAAATATTTTCGTAATCAATAAGCTACTGAACTTCCGCGCACCCAGCTTCAGGCGACAAAATTTTGACATGCATCCTGAGTCAACAAACATCGTTTCCGTCCAACATACATCTTTTCCATCACGCCCGGCCAGACACCCTGCTTCTCGGCCTACGTTTATTGATTTAAAAATTTGGTTTCATACATGTTTTTAGTTAGTCTATCGTTTCATCAGTTTAAAGCAGGTAAAAATGGAGTCAGGTACACTTTGAGGTACATCCTACCAACCAACATTCGGTCAGCATCAATTTTACTTGGCCACATCCGACATCATAACAAATATGATGACGTCGGAAGCAAACGAATGTCTGAAAATTATCATTTGATATCTTTCAAATGGTCGTTGTGTTCAAATGATAACACACTTTTTTATAGCGTTGACATAACAAAATGCCGAAATATGCATAAAGCTCGGTTACGAAATAACCGAGCTTTTGGAAAAAGTAGATGTTGTTTACAAAATGACGTCGTCGGGACTTTTTTGCTCCTTTTAAGACAACTAAATTATCTAGGTTAACGTTTCTTTAGATTTTCCAACTTCCTTTAAAAAATTTGAAAAATTGCCGATATTCGCCAAAAATGCGACGAGAGAGTGCGCCGACCCCTACTAATAAGTACTGTTATTATTCCCTAACTAGTATTACAGCGACGTGATTGAGGAAAATTGGATGCCGGCCCGCTACAGGGCTGTATGATAGCTCATTTTGTAGGTCTTGGAAAGTTAGTATACGAATCCGCAAGTGCCCGTTAGCGCACCAGCCATTTTGCCCCAAAAAGTGGCTTTTTTGAGTTACAGGTGCGCGAAATCCGGGATTTGTCCAAAATCCCGATATCCGAACTCTTACTTCCGAACAATTCAAGCGCCACTCCTGTGGTTGGGCGCGAAGCGCCCGACCTTCCCCTTGGAATGTGAGGGAACTTAGAGCAAAAAAGTACAACTGATATTCCCGAACAACTCACGCGCTTGGTTAGTTACAGTCCCGAAGGGACTGGCACAAAATCTAGTTAATTAATGTTACACTAACTTTTACGGTAACATTTATTCCAGTAAATTAAATGTTTAAAACAGTTTTTTTAACAAACGACATGTTCATATGTGCTTTCGATAATTTGTATGTGATATATGTAAGCTCATTTATTTCTTTCCAAAGCCTTTTCCTCCGTTTTTGGCCACTTTTATGGTTGAATTGTTCTCAATCTTATTCAAATAGACAGCGCTGTGGATTACAATCACGAACTTTCCTGCAGGATTGAAAAGAGTTAATCTATAGTCCTTGTGATCTGTTACACCGACACTCCCAAAAATATCATCAATCGTCTCTTGAGTGGCTTTTTCGGTGTCGAAAGTATATGTATTAGTCACTTTAGTCTCACGTATACCATCATCCTTCATTTTTATGACCTTCACAGTTATATTTTCACCTAAGTACGCAAATTATACGCGGCATGTTTTAAGGATAAAATCATTCAGCTGGATTCCTATCCAAATTACGGTGCTCTATCAAATCACCAAGTGCCAACCCCGGTATTTTCTCACTTAAGCAATTTATAAAATAAAATTTATAGAACGTTTTTTAGAGTTAATATTTCCGTGTTCATCTTTTTCTTAACCAACAAATAATTTTTTGTTGGATAAATTTACGTTTTCGACTTATCCTCGCAATTTCACACAAAGTAAATGAAATTAAAACGAGCCCAAATTATAAAGGCGGCCCTCATGTCCACTGGGCCCTCGCGGAAAGTGATGGAAATCTTAATGGAAAACCAGATCTCACCGATAATCACCTAATCTTTTGCCAAGAATCCTAGTTGTAAGACATTCCCAAATACAAATAATAACCTTACCTTCGCAACTCGCTATGCTGATCAACAACAGTGTTAAAACGAATAAAGCACTCGACGCCATTTTATCAATAATCTAAAATGTATATGAAATATGAAATAAAAAAATCAAATATACACTTTGTTGCAATACTATAACCTCACCCAAAAGTACTGCAATATCGCACATATTTACAAACCTGCTTCAGCTACAAATATTGCCATACAAATTTTGACATTACCTGTAACTTACCCCGGGGGTTAATTTTCCAATGTTTCTCCAGATGAGGTTAACCCTTCATTGCGGGTGAGCCCCGTATGCAGAACGAAGATAAAAGTGTACTATTTTTAGAGCGCTCTAAAAAATTTTTATAGCTAAAACACAAAATCTAATTACATATTCTTATTTAGGACAAAAAGTTTACCTTACAGCTATTTAACCGAACTCTGTTTATAGACTAGGTTGGTTAAATAGTGGTATGTTGTCCTTTGGTTACCTTACAGCTATTTAACCGAACTCTGTTTATAGACTAGGTTGGTTAAATAGTGGTATGTTGTCCTTTGGTTACCTTACAGCTATTTAACCGAACTCTGTTTATAGACTAGGTTGGTTAAATAGTGGTATGTTGTCCTTTGGTTACCTTACAGCTATTTAACCGAACTCTGTTTATAGACTAGGTTGGTTAAATAGTGGTATGTTGTCCTTTGGTTACCTTACAGCTATTTAACCGAACTCTGTTTATCGACTAGGTTGGTTAAATAGTGGTATGTTGTGCTTTGGTTACCTTACAGCTATTTAACCGAACTCTGTTTATCGACTAGGTTGGTTAAATAGTGGTATGTTGTCCTTTGGTTACCTTACAGCTATTTAACCGAACTCTGTTTATCGACTAGGTTGGTTAAATAGTGGTGTGTTGTCCTTTGGTTACATTACAGCTATTTAACCGAACACTGTTTATAGACTAGGTTGGTTAAATAGTGGTATGTTGTCCTTTGGTTACCTTACAGCTATTTAACCGAACTCTGTTTATAGACTAGGTTGGTTAAATAGTGGTATGTTGTCCTTTGGTTACCTTACAGCTATTTAACCGAACACTGTTTATAGACTAGGTTGGTTAAATAGTGGTATGTTGTCCTTTGGTTACCTTACAGCTATTTAACCGAACTCTGTTTATAGACTAGGTTGGTTAAATAGTGGTATGTTGTCCTTTGGTTACCTTACAGCTATTTAACCGAACTCTGTTTATCGACTAGGTTGGTTAAATAGTGGTATGTTGTCCTTTGGTTACCTTACAGCTATTTAACCGAACTCTGTTTATAGACTAGGTTGGTTAAATAGTGGTATGTTGTCCTTTGGTTACCTTACAGCTATTTAACCGAACTCTGTTTATAGACTAGGTTGGTTAAATAGTGGTATGTTGTCCTTTGGTTACCTTACAGCTATTTAACCGAACTCTGTTTATGGACGAGGTTGGTTAAATAGTGGTATGTTGTCCTTTGGTTACCTTACAGCTATTTAACCGAACTCTGTTTATCGACTAGGTTGGTTAAATAGTGGTATGTTGTGCTTTGGTTACCTTACAGCTATTTAACCGAACTCTGTTTATCGACTAGGTTGGTTAAATAGTGGTATGTTGTGCTTTGGTTACCTTACAGCTATTTAACCGAACTCTGTTTATCGACTAGGTTGGTTAAATAGTGGTATGTTGTCCTTTGGTTACCTTACAGCTATTTAACCGAACTCTGTTTATCGACTAGGTTGGTTAAATAGTGGTGTGTTGTCCTTTGGTAACATTACAGCTATTTAACCGAACACTGTTTATAGACTAGGTTGGTTAAATAGTGGTATGTTGTCCTTTGGTTACCTTACAGCTATTTAACCGAACTCTGTTTATCGACTAGGTTGGTTAAATAGTGGTATGTTGTCCTTTGGTTACCTTACAGCTATTTAACCGAACTCTGTTTATAGACTAGGTTGGTTAAATAGTGGTATGTTGTCCTTTGGTTACCTTACAGCTATTTAACCGAACTCTGTTTATCGACTAGGTTGGTTAAATAGTGGTATGTTGTCCTTTGGTTACCTTACAGCTTCGTATTTATATTGTGTCGTATTTCTATTCAGTGGATTACAAATATCAAGCTTGAAGAAAACTATACGCAGTATGGTGGAAAGAAAACGAAAAGTTAGCGCTGAGGCAATTCATCTTTATCTGATTAATTGCGACGACACTTTTGACATGTTAACCAGTCTTTTACTCGAGGCATCTGGAAGCTACGCATCAAGCGCTAGAAAGAGGAAGAGGATAGAAGAGGGATGGGGAGAGCAAGATACCTATCACCCTCGCGAAGCCACCTGCACGACGAACCACTTTAGGAGCCAAATTCGCACGACAGCTCGGATATTGGAGGGTACGCGACGCTTCGCCCCAGGACACTTCGCCCCCCACTATAGAAAAGCCTTCTAGCACATTCTAAACGATTCTTAAACATTCCAGAGGCATATATAATATTTAAAAAATAATTTCCATCAATTCAGCTTTTACTAATTTGGCAAAATAGTCAAGAAAATCGGGCAATTTCTCGAAAAGCATTCCAGCACATTGCTTTATATTAAAACAGCAATTGTCTTGATTACTTTGCCAAATTAGTAAAAGCTGAATTGATGGAAATTATTTTTTAAACATTCTCTATGCTTCTAGAATGTTTCAGAATCGTTTAGAATGTGCTAGAAGGCTTTTTCTATATTGGAGGTGTCCCGGGGCGAAGTGTCCCGGGGGCGAAGTGTCCCGGGGGCGAAGTGTCCCGGGGGCGAAGTGTCCCGGGGGCGAAGTGTCCCGGGGGCGAAGTGTCCCGGGGGCGAAGTGTCCCGGGGGCGAAGTGTCCCGGGGGCGAAGTGTCCCGGGGGCGAAGTGTCCCGGGGGCGAAGTGTCCTGATCCCATATTGGAGAGGCACAGGAGCACCAGCAACGACTACAGCTGGTATTTCTAGATCAAAGTGCTGAATCAGTGCGCGATATGTGAGAAGCTTTGATCAAAGCTGGCGACTATTATTTGTTGACGTAGAAACGAAATGATTGTTCGATCGGGAAATATGTTGAGGGTAATAAAATGATATTTGCTGAAAAATAATAAATTTTCAAGAAGCCATTGCACATCGGCGCCGCTGCCTTATACAGGGGACAAAAAACGTGAAACCAGAAATACAGGCAAAAATCAAAACGTTAGACACGACAAAAAATTTTTGACAAATCTCAACTTTAGGACATGCTCTATCATACCTGGTAGGTGATTTTTTAATCTGTTTGTCATTTATTCAAATTTTTGGGCTTCAAAGTGGGCATACTTTGCGTTTTTCCCTGTAAATTATGCCAAAAGTGACACCCAAAAATTTGAACATTTGACAAAACAGATTAAAATTTCCTTTTTAGGGACTATCGGTCAGGTCCTGAATTTTTACTTTTTCATAAAAAATCTAGCCTATCTAACGATTGGGGTGGTCCCGCAACGAAAATGTGGAAAATCGTGTTTTTTGTCGTTTTTTTTGCCAGAAAATGACCCCCTTTTCGGGAACTAACCTGTTTTCGAGTGCGGAGAGTGCAAGAATATACCGTTTTCGACCACGGGGAATCCGAATTCGACAAAAAATCGGGAGTGGTCCCACCACGAAAATTGGGAAAATTGCGTTTCATGGCGTTTTTGGGTTGAAAATGACCGTAAATTACACCATTTTTGACAGGAAAGCTTTGCGGCAGGCTGTAATGTAGTTGGGGCGTAACTAGTTTTCGAGTCGGTACGTGACATTTGCACCCCGGACATTTGCACCCCGGGACATTTGCACCCCGGTATCAAATTTTCTATTTTTAAGCCCGGGAACATTCTAGAATGTTCCAGATTGTTTGAAAATGTTTAGATAACACTCCAGAGTGTTCTAGATTAGGGTTGTTCGGTTAGATTAGGGTTGTTCGGGAGCTTAAGCCTAAGACTAAGTCTTGCTTTGGCCCCAGGTTGTTCGAGCCGTAAGCCTAAATCCTTGTTTCGCGCCTTATATGGTGCGCGAAAAATGTGACATATGAGCCTAAAAGCCGACAATTGCAACACTGAAACAGTGTTCCTAATGCCTAGGATCATTTTAAGCGATCTGAAGCCAACCATCGTAAGCGAAAAAGGCAAAAGTAGTATGTAAAAAGATGTTTACCAGCTATATACCTCACTAAACAATGTAAAATATGCCCCGCAGGCATATCTGCCTTAGTACGTCACCAATCTTGAAAATTCCTTCGAAATCGTGACCAGCACACCAAAAATGCCTCAAAACGTTGTTTTGAAAAAGTGAGAAAAATTTTTCCAAAATTTGGGTTTAGAACCATAGAGGGGTATCATGGTTTTAACACATAATTTTGATAAAAATATTATTTACAAGTATTCGCTCATAGATTTGACATCTAGAACACTCTGGAGTGTTATCTAAACATTTTCAAACAGTCTGGAACATTCTAGAAGGTTCTAGGAGCTGAAAAATAGAAAATTTGATACCGGGGTGCAAATGTCCCGGGGTGCAAATGTCCGGGGTGCAAATGTCCGGGGTGCAAATGTCCCGGGGTGCAAATGTCCGGGGTGCAAATGTCCCGGGGTGCAAATGGCCGGGGTGCAAATGTCCGTGTCCGTAACCTTCACCCACAGCTTCAGCCCTTTTGTGTTTATATCGTCATATCCAGATTTTACAGATTTACCATTTTTGTCATTTATACGCATTTCAATTATATCGCTTTCTTTGATGCGCAATTCTTTCGCAATATGAAGGAAAACTATTGTCGCCCAAGTTTCATTCGCCGTTATATAAACCGACCTCTCCGTTGGATCATCGTCTATTGTGAACTTCACTTCTGTAGCCATTTTGACAAAAACTTTTGGAGGATTGCCCCATAGCAGCAGTTCAGTATGGGCGGGCCTATATCGTACATATTTCTGAGGAATTCCACGATAAGATGGATCAAATGCCAGAAACATGTCTAAGACATTCGGATCCTTCTTTTCGTTGTGAGCTTTTAGCAATATGTCGACCTTTCTTTCCAATTCGGCAGCGTCGTTCTTATTTTCGAGTGTAAGTGTGTATGTTTCGTCGAAAGGCTCAGATTTCCAAGCGTTGTTTTCCCGAACTAATTTATGTACTTGCACTTTAATTGAAATAGCTGAAACAGACATTCCGATATAAAAATTTGACATTAATAAAAAATTTCCGACATTAAAATTTTGACATAAAGTATTTAATTGTGTAAATTAGAAATAAATAAAATCGGTAAAATTAAAAAATATCAACGTTTTAAAAGTTCAATTCCAAAGTTCAAAATTCAATTCCCATGAAATAAAATGTAAAGTGAATATACCGTTTGAAAGTACAAAATGGGCTTTCAAATGGCATCTGAATTTAACAATTTTAAATCCTGAAACCAACCTGCAGCGATGCATGATACGAACAAGAAGGATAAAGATAATGGAAAATTGGCCATGATGAAAGTTAAATAATAATTCAATTCTATAAAAATACTGTTCTATTTTATTCTAAATTCTCCGGGAGTTAATTGAAGAATCGGGTAAATACGGCAGTATAATATATGGTTTATATCAGAAAAGCATGCCTTGACTTATTCTGCGCTGCTGACATTTTTCAATATTTTGAGTCAACTAAAAAGTGCGGCAATTTGAATTGTATTTTTAATTTTGTTATTGGGTTTTAACCGAAAACTGTTTCCCATTGTTTAACAGAGGAAGTGGGAAATAACCGAGTAGACAAAGACATTCACTGCGCTCTAACCTTTGCGTTGCCTGCACACTAGCGCTTTTTTGACCTCCTCTCTCCATATAATAAGCCCAATCTGGGCCGGTTTTCGGTAATAAGTCAAGGCATACTTTTCAGATATGAACCACATAACCAAATAGCATAATTCCAATTCGGGTAATGAAGGGTTATACAGGGTGATTCAAAAAAAAGGACCCCAGTTCAGGCTATTATATTTCATAGATATCGGTGATGCATGAAAGTGACTAATATCTTAAAAACTGCTACTAAGCTTTCCGAAAAATCCATTTTCGAGGTGGTAAAAATTTTAGCGATTTTTCCTGGCCCACCCTGTAGTATATGCCATTACAGATGAACTAACGAACATATTCGAAAAGTAGACCAAGTAAGCAAATTAAGGGCTAATTAACAACTTATTACTGATAATTCTACAACATTCGAACAGTTATATATACAAAGATATATGCGTAAACATATCAAATGCTTACGTGGTGACGGAAAACTGAGGAAGTTAAATCCCATATGACTTCCGGACTTTTGCCACAAGACAGAAAACGCTTGAAAACTGACAACATTTTGAGCGCTAAAGATCGTGGTTCAACATCTACACCACTGAGATCTACATAACTGTGAATATTTTCGTAATCAATAAGCTACTGAACTTCCGCGCACCCAGCTTCAGGCGACAAAATTTTGACATGCATCCTGAGTCAACAAACATCGTTTCCGTCCAACATACATCTTTTCCATCACGCCCGGCCAGACACCCTGCTTCTCGGCCTTCGTTTGTTGATTTAAAATTTTGGTTTCATACATGTTTTTAGTTAGTCTATCGTTTCATCAGTTTAAAGCAGGTAAAAATGAAGTTAGGTACATTTTGAGGTACATCCTACCAACCAACATTCGGTCAGCATCAATTTACTTGGCCTCTTCCGACATCATAACAAATATGATGACGTCGGAAGCAAACGAATGTTTGAAAATTATCATTTGATATCTTTCAAATGGTCGTTGTGTTCAAATGATAACACACTTTTTATAGCGTTGACATAACAAAATGCCGAAATATGCATAAAGCTCGTTACGAAATAACCGAGTTTTGGAAAAAGTAGATGTTGTTTACAAAATGACGTCGTCGGGACTTTTTTGCTCCTTTTTAGACAACTAAATTATCTAGGTTAACGTTTCTTTAGATTTCCCAACTTCCTTTAAAAAATTTGAAAAATTGCCGATATTCGCCAAAAATGCGACGAGAGAGTGCGCCGACCCCTACTAATAAGTACTGTTATTATCCCCTAACTAGTATTACAGCGACGTGATTGAGGAAAATTGGATGCCGGCCCGCTACAGGGCTGTGTGATAGCTCATTTTGTAGGTCTTGGAAAGTTAGTATACGAATCCGCAAGTTCCCGTTAGTGCACCAGGCATTTTGCCCCAAAAAGTTGCTTTTTGAGTTACAGGTGCGCAAAATCCGGGATTTTGTCCAAAAACCAGGATGTCCGAACTCTTACTTCCGAACAATTCCAGTGCCACTCCTGTGATGGGGCGCGAAGCGCCCGACCTTCCCCTTGGAATGTTAGGAAACTTAGAGCAAAAAAGCACAACTCATATTCCCGAACAACTCACGCGCTTGGTTAGTTACAGTCCCGAAGGGACTGGCACAAAATCTAGTTAATTAATGTTACACTAACTTTTACGGTAACATTTATTCCAGTAAATTAAAGGTTTAAAACAATTTCTTACACAAAATCGTATTTTGATATGTTCGTATGCGTTTTCGATAATTTGTATGTGCTATGTGTACGATCGTTTATTTCGTTCCAAAACCTTTTCCTCCGTTTTTGGCCACTTTGATGGTTGAATTGTTCTCAACCTTATTCAAATAGACAGCGCTGTGGATTACAATCACGAACTTTCCTGCAGGATTGAAAAGAGTCAATCTATAGTCCTTGTGATCTGTTATACCAACACTCCCAAAAATATCATCAATCGTCTCTTGAGTGGCTTTTTCCGTGTCGAAAGTATATGTATTAGTCACTTTAGTCTCACGTATACCATCATCGTTCATTTTTATGACCTTGACAGTTATATTTTCACCTAAATATGCAAATTATACGCGGCATGTTTTAAGGATAAAATCATTCAGCTGGATTCCTATCCAAATTACGGTGCTCTATCAAACCACCAAGTGCCAATCCCGGTATTTTCTCAATTACGCAATTTATAAAATAAAATTTATAGAACGTTTTTTAGAGTTAATATTTCCGTGTTCATCTTTTTCTTAACCAACAAATACATTTTTGTTGGATAAATTTACGTTTTCGACTTATCCTCGCAATTTCATACAAAGTAAATGAAATTAAAACAAGCCCAAATTATAAAGGCGGCCCTCATGTCCACAGGGCCCTCGCGGAAAATGATGGAAATCTTAATGGAAAACCAGATCTCACCGATAATCACCTAATCTTTTGCCAAGAATCCTAGTTGTAAGACATTCCCAAATACAAATAATAACCTTACCTTCGCAACTCGCTATGCTGATCAACAACAGTGTTAAAACGAATAAAGCACTCGACGCCATTTTATCAATAATCTAAAATGTATATGAAATAAAAAAATCAAATATACACTTTGTTGCAATACTATAACCTCACCCAAAAGTACTGCAATATCGCACATTTTTACAAACCTGCTTCAGCTACAAATATTGCCATACAAATTTTGACATTACCTGTAATTTACCCCGGGGGTTAATTTTCCAATGTTTCTCCAGATGAGGTTAACCCTTCATTGCGGGTGAGCCCCGTATGCCGAACGCCGAAAAAAGTGTACTTTTTTTAGAGCGCTCTAAAAAATTTTTATAGCTAAAACACAAAATCTAATTACATATTCTTATTCAGGACAAAAAGTTGACTATATAAGAGTAATATCAGATTTTAGCTAGGAAGCCAAAAAATTACTCCAAAAGTTGAGTATCCTTTCGGATACTCTCGGCGTTCGTGGGGTCAAAAATTGTGTATCCTTTCGGATACTCTCGGCAATGAAGGGTTAAATAGAGGTAGAGGGTTAACTAGAGGGGGAGGGCTAATTTTTCGTTGTCGAGATAATTAATGATTCAATTATGAATCAATTATGAAATATGGTGTTTTCACCTGTATTTAAAGAGACCTTATTTGTTTGTTCAAAAATGCCAAAAATTTCCCTCGGAAGTTCGGGTAATCAAAATAGAGACATTTTCGTGACCAATCAGATAAACATCGCGTACCGAATAAATTTGGCAAACACCAGAAATTTGACAAATTAAGCCACCAGCGCTGTTTCCCAAAAATATTTGATAGTTCACCAACGTCGACGCAATCGGAAGTCATGTCATGACGTCAGAGAAACTTGCGTTTATGTCGACGGTTATATGTTATAAAAATTGGTTCATTTATTTGCTAAAGGTGTTCGTCCACATCCGTTTCCTATCTACCTTACCACTACCTTTGGATGCTGTTTACTTATACACGAAATAGAGCTTTACTATCGGGTGGGGAATAAGTTCTGATGCCGAGTTTTTGTCGGGCCTTAACTCTAATATTTTGGAGGGTCCGGATTTTCGGTAAAAGGTATTAGTGTGTGAAGCATTTTTGATATATTTTCATATGTTCAAATTTTGGTTTATTCTTCGCAAGAATTTGATATACTTTAAATTTTGTCAAAATAGTCACTTTTTCGTATTTAGTAAATATGGTTAAATTAAGTTGAAAGTCTCGACCTTTGTCTACTATTTACCGATTACAACGCATTTTTGTGAGTAACTTGTGAGTAATCTGTACGTCAAATGAAAATATATCTGCTTGGTCTGATTCAGTTTTAATTGTTCCGCTTTTATTTCACTCTTTTGCAATGCGTATTTCATAAGCTCTCATACATGGTGGCCCAAAAAAAATGGCACAAAGTTATGGCATTATATTTTCAAGTTTTTAGAGCGACCCAAAAGTGGGTGATATCTTAAAAATTGCCTCTATCTGAGATCTCTTATATGCACAAAAGATCTTTTCAGGACGTACCAAGTTTCGTGCCTAATGAGCCCTCTGAATAGACATCACTTTGCACTTTTTCCCATACAAATTGAAATTTTGGAGGCCTGTTTCGACCACTTTTTGTGGTCGAAACAGGCTTCCCAAAATATTTATTCGAAACAGGTACTCCCAAAATATTTATTTGTGAGTAGAAATATAACATAAAAATACTTTATTTATATTTAATCATATAATACAATAAGGCTCAATTTTGTTTAAGAGAACAAATTCTTATTTAGTACACATCATGATCATTATTTGTATCAATGTCAGCATTTAAAATGGAGAGGAAAGAAAGCAAGAATATAAAAACTTTTAATAATTGTACGAAGTAAATATCATTTACTCAGATTTATTTCGGGTCCCTCTAAGTTGATAGGTGAAGCTCCCCCCCAGCAGAATAACCCACTTTTTGGGGGTCCCGGACCCCAAACTCGCGAGTACCCCCCCCCCCCCCCAAAAACCCATGATTTTAGGGGGGGGTTATCAATGTCAGATTTGGGGTTGACATACGTGAAAACGTGACATCCGTGTGTCACGTGTGTCACGTAAAAGGGCAAGTTTCTCCGCGCCCCTTGGTTACGGCCGAGTGATACGTCATTTTGCTCCTCTCGCTGAGAGGAGCAAAATGAGCTATCAATGGGCCCGGACACTGCGGCGCTAAGGAAGTTCTGGCCAGGTGAAATCCCGAAAATGCAACATTTTCGCGCACCTATATCTGAGGAGCGTTGACGTCGCGATCGGTGACGTCGTGATCATGGGCGCCGCCATGCGGCGTAGCCGCTGGGTGGTCCTATGGAATACATTACTAAATTATATCTTAGTTATGGAAATTTTTCTGTATATTATTGTGTGATTACTACAAACCAGGGGGTGGGCTTCGGGACGATTTTGAAATCCCGAAGCCCGAATCCTGAATGCCGAATTGAGATTTTAAAATCCCGAAGCCCGAATCCCGAATGCCGAATTGAGATTTTAAAATCCCGAAGGCCGAATCCCGAATGGCCAAAAGTACCGAATTTACCGAATCCGAATCCCGAATCCGAATCAAATCTCAAAAATCAACTTTTTTTCAAATTTTTGCCTGTTATCTATATTTTTTTACAATTTTTGTGCATTTATATTATCAATTATTGTTTCAATTTACATATACGTCATTTGTTATCAAGTTCCATTGATATTATCCACGAAAAAACGGTTTTTGGCCATTTTTTTTACTTTTTTAGCCATTTTGCCATATTTTTCCTTATTTTATTACAATTTCTCAGCAAATTTGCCTACCGATGGGCGAAAAATTTCGCCTATTTTTCCGTACTATTATCTGCCTATAAATTTTAAACGGCGCTATTTTTCTTCTTACTTTTCCGCATTCTAAACAAGAATGCAAGCAAGATTCAAGGTTCACACCAGGGCTGGGAGATCGGAAATATATATCGAATCGGAAATTGCAGTAAAAATACAGGATAACATCTCGCCGCTGGCGAAAAATTTAGAAAAATGTTGGATACGGAGGAAAAATTAAAGAAAAAATAGCGCCGCAGGCGAAAATTTTTCGAAAATTTAGTGGGCTTGGAGAAAATTTCCTTTGAAATTTTTCATTGTTGAGGCAAAATTTTCAAAATTTTTTCCTCGGCCGCGCCCTATCGGGCACGGCCGAGGCCATTCTTAGGGGTGCTTAAAAATTGCGGGTTGCGGCAAAAAACAGGCCCGATCCGCAATCCGCAACGCCAAAATAAACGCCGTAATAAAAGCCCAAAATTTTTGAAAAAAAGGCTTTCTCTTTAAAAATTGACTAAAATAAATCAATGAAATAAATTATAACATTGAAATTTTTTATTATTTATTGAAAATTTAACAATTTTTCGGCCAAAAATTTTGGAAAACAATGAGACATAGTAACCAAATTTTCATTTTGTTTTCCACTTATTTCTCCGTGCCATTCGTAAACATGTGTCCGCATTTTCGATTATCCGCACAAATCTGTCTGGAACGGATTTTTTCCATACAAAGTTCTGTCGATAATCCGCATTTTATGTGGATAAATTCGATTTACCGCACATATTTTTGCGGAACCAAAGTGAAATTTCCAAGTAAAATTTTTCGTTTATCCGCACAAAGAAAAATGGTTCTGTTTTTGGCGCAAATTTGAATTTTTATACAAAATTTTCCTGTTTTTTATCAAATTTTTCGAAAATTTTTGCCATATTAGGTAAAAATTTTGCAAAAATCGGTCAAAATTTAGTAAAAAAATCAAAATTTTTTGAGCGGGAATTCAAATTTTATTTTTTATTTTCAAAAAATGACAAAGAATACAGGAAATTTCGTTTATCCGCACTACTTTGCAATGGAAGGATTTTTCCATACAAAATTCCCTCGATTTACCGCACACCCGATTAACCGCACTTTTGATTATCCGCACAAAATCGCCATTCCCGACGTGTGCGGTAAATCGAGGTATGACTGTATTGTGTTGGTGATATTCTCTGCATCAACAGCGCCGCCTGTGTTTACCTGGCTTTCCTCTGCTCCTCCTCCAACTGGCCTACAAGAGATAACATCGCTAGAGATATGCCTCTCTTCCTCTCCACATTAATACAATGCAAAATGTATTGCTTTTCCAGTCAATTCAATGGCAAAAGCGCGGCGAATTTCAACGCCACCATCCTTGCATTAACTAGAACTTTCGTCACAATTATGTCTAAATATGCCTTGAAATTGGATCGCCTAGCCCTGGTACATACGTATTGCAGTCATATTAGTTACGCCTAAATTTCGCAATGTTTTTGTACGCTGCCCCAGTAATGTGGTCTAGGATTTCCTCTGCTTCTAAACCAATCGGCAATCAAGACATAACATCGCTAGAGCTATGCCTCTCCTCCTCTCCACCACTTTCTCTCTTCACCACTCTCTCTTAAACCACTTTCAAAGCAAAATATATTGCTTTTCCAGTCAATTCAATGGCAAATACAGTCTACCCCCGTTTATCCGGACCCACACTTATCCGGACCCTCACTTATCCGGACGGTTTTGGCCGGAACGGATTTTTTCATACAAATTTCCCTCATTTATCCGGATTTCCCCCGTTTATCCGGACTGAATTGGGAAAATTTAGGACAAAAGGGTCCCCCCTATTGATTTGAAAATTTTGCAGTTTTTGGGCGATTTTTCGCCAAAAATGCCGAATTTTCGGTCAAAAATTTGAATTTTTTCCTTAAATTTTTCGGTTTACAGCCCACTTTTTATAAAATTGTCAAAACTTTTTTCAAAAATAGGACAAAAATATTAAACATTTTTGAAAAAATTTCAAATTCGCGCCAAAAATTTTAAATTTTTAACGGTTCCCCCGTTTATCCGGACAGAATCGGCCGGTCCCGATCTGTCCGGATAAACGGGGGTAGATTGTACCTGATTTCCGCCAAAAACCAAATTCAGATTCGGAAGCAGCATATCTCAGCACCCCTCTGTGAAAAAATTGCCATCAGATACCACTGAAAACGTACGAAAAATCGTCATTACATAAACTCTCATTGTGGAAAAACACTATTTTTATCTGAAATGCATGGTTTGCGTTAAAAAATGACTAAATGAGTTTCGTGTCAAAAAATTTTCAAAGTGTCTAGATTAGTGTGTAAAATCATTTCAAATGATTGGAAAACTGTATCAATAATTTGAAAACAAGTACGCCACAAAAAATTGGGCCAATCTGTATTAAGAAGAAAAAGCGTTGTGAAGCAGACATAAACACGTCTTTGTCGACATACTCAATTGACATACACAACCTACTAGCGAAGTGGGGCCGCTTCGCGGCCCTCACTTCGCTAGGAAGCGGTTAGCGTGCATCCGCGGCGCTTCGCGCACCGCCATCAGCGGTCAGATTGGGTTGTTCGGGAGTAAGGGTTGTTCGGGAGTAAGGGTTGTTCGGGAGTATATGTTCTAAGTTCCCTCACATTCCAAGGGAGAGGGTCGGGCGCTCCGCGCCCGACCACAGGACTCCAGGGTGTATCAGTATGCAATTTACAGAGAAAAACCTTACACTAACACGAAAAAGGTGTATCAAGAATGCCCTCCCAAAAACTGGTTACAGAAACCTTACAGAGAAAAAGATGTATCAAGAATGCCCTCCCAAAACTGGTTACAGAAACCTTACAGAGAAAAAGATGTATCAAGAATGCCCTCCCAAAACTACTTTTCATTACACATAAAGATTTATGGAAGAGTGTCGTTTCGACCCCAAATCTATACGACTCCATGTAGTTGGGTCATCATCGTAGATTTGCCACATGGTATTTAAACATTTGTTATTTTTACTTTTTAAGAAAAAGTGTAGGAATATTTTTGGAAACAATATCGAAAAACCAGTGTTCAGCATAGTTTTTCACTATGCTGAATTCGATCATAGATTAAATGTTTACCTGTTTATTTTTGTTTGCATTGATTCCTTAGCATCTGTCGGAGTCTCATTGTTGTCAGTATTAGCACGCGATTCATCCGAGATATTGTCCGAGTTGGATACATTCGACTGATCGACAGTAGCAATTTAGGTGGTTTGATCCGAGCCATTGGTAGAGATGCTTTGTTGCTTTACTGGGTCCAGCAGATTCTCCATTTTGGCAAAGCTTTAGAAACGTGTAGCTGTGAATTGTCTAAACTGTGTTTATAATTAATGAGAATATATATATAACTGTTATATACATCGATCATACAAATATGGTTGAAATACAATTGGTGAATAAATTAGGTACGACAAGACGTTTTTCATATGTTTGAAATCCTATTTGTGTTATTCTCATGCGAAACAAACTATCGTTTTGAAATGATTTTAGACAAGACGTGATTGTTCGAATTCGCTCCGAGACAATTTTATTTTGAAGAGAAGTGTGAAGGAAGATGTATGTGAGAGAGTGAATATGTTATATTGGATTAGACAACGTTAAAGATGCCAATGATACAATTTTTGAATTTTTAAACAGGTATTTTTGTTGTAAAATTGTAAGTTTAAGAGAATTTTGCCCTGAAGCGTTGTAGACATTCTAATGTATTTCTATTGAGAAGATTAAGGAAATCCTTTTTGTTGGAAATTATACGATTAATATTATTCAAAATGTATTTTTCAGGGCAGCTATTTTTCTTGAATAATCAAATAAAATTGACAGGTTCTTCTCGAGCCCGTCAGTTGTATTATTTGTTTTGCTGAATCTTATTATTTCTGTTATAAGTATATTACAGAACATATTTCTTGGAATGCAACTATCGAATTTTGGATATTTTAGTACTGGAAAGCTGAAATCACGTGTTTTGTCGTACGTTTGGAACAGAATTCTGTTGTCTTTTAATTCAATGTATGTGTCAAGGAATGCTGTTTTAGTGAATTCGTCTGTTCTGTTTAGTTCAAGAGTTGATCCATATATTTCGGTGGCTATGTTTTTGAAACTGTTATTGAGACTGAGGATATCGTCAATATATCTGAATGAAAGAGATAATTCTCTTTTAAGGTTTTGTTGTTCGTCCGATAGTTTATTCATATATCATATAAATTCCATTGCCGTCAAAGTTAAATCCGCTAGTAAAGGTGAGGCATTCCCTCCCTGGGGAATTCCATTTGTTTGTTTGAAATTCTGTCCTGCAAATTGGATGTAACTGTTTCTGACTAGGAATGATATCATTAATGCTACATCGGTTTTACTGTATGTTTCATATTTGTTATTACTGTTATCGTAATTATCACTGAAGAAGCAACGGTGTTGATTACAAAATAAATAATTTTTACCATTGTTTGTAAATGTCATATCTACAAGATACATAATATTATTTATGACATCTATGTGAGGTAATGCCGTGAATAGATTGGAAAAATCGCCGCAATATAGTTCATTAATATTTTTATTGTGTTTTCTAAGAGCTCCAGTGACGAGTCCACTAGAGTTTACTGACCAATACATTTGGATTCCGCTTCTAGTTTTTGTCTTGTTGCAATAATTTACTATATAATTTTTAACGAATTCGAGAATCCTAACAATGACTATATTGAGTGGTTTTGACATAGCTTTCTTCGCCCCTGCAATAAACCTGAATATTATAGGATTTTTGTGAAACTTTGGTATGGCGAATAATAATGGTATATTGTGTTTTTCAACATCGGGTTCAATTTTCGTACTTTTATAGAAGTCCTTATACTCGTTGAAAATAACTTCTTTGCTTTTGTTGGATGCGGTATAGGTATTATTGCCTTTAAAACGTATGGTATTTGCTTCTGTTGTAATGCCTACCTCATGGCAGATTGTTTCAATGTAAAATTTTTTGCATATAAAGGCAAAGTTGTTGGCTGCTTTGTCGACATTTGTTATAACGAGTGTTTCATTGCAAAGTTTTTGATGGCAACTCTTGCTGCCATTGATTATATTATTAGAACCGAATATTTTTCTCCATCTCATTTCACCGATTTCAAGGAAACGTGATATGACTTCGTGTTTGGCTAAAAGGATATCCTTATCTTTTGTTTTTCGTGAAATTTTATTGACCAAGTCTGAAGCATAGTTGAAGAGGGTACCTCTAAATTGATTTAGAGATATTTTGTAATTATCGCGATACTTGGTGCCTTTATTGAGAATTTCTTCAATACTTGGAGAGTTTATGACTTTGGTGTTGCCAGTCAAGATATGATGGAAATTTTGGTTATTGTATACTGAAGATTGGCAGTCACATTTGCTTTCAAGAATTTTGCATAGTTCACCGGTATTGAGTTGTCTAAGGATAGAGTTGTAGTTGGTAAATCTGACGAAACTAGTCTTAGGTAAAGTATACGTAGAAATAACCTTGAAATTGTTCTTTTTTAGATTTAGTAGTCTTTCGATTTTACTATCGTGTACCATATTTCGGACTCCAAGTTTGTCTATAGCCGTATTTGAATAATCAATGCTTAAATATATGGAAGTTTTTTCAAGTTAGTTTGCTTAAAGTTCCTTATGGGACGGTTAAGTTTTGAAAATGGTTCGAAAGGAATGTTTGTTTTAAGTGAATTTAGACTGAATCTAAAGAACCAAACCCATAAAGCACAGAACATACAAAATTTAAAACACAATACAAGTAAACATTCGAAGTTTAGTGCAGTGAGGTTCTATAGATAAGTGATTGGTTTCAGTTAGTTTTTTTTTTGTTATGTTTACGTGATGGATTGTTAATAACCGTAATAATATGTGTTAATTGGAGTTTAGGGGACCTTTTAGTTTTATCATTTTTTGGGTAAATCCCAATATAACCACATCCATGTTAATGTTGTTAACGGAAAGGGCGACGGGTTCGTTAATATAAATGTAAGTTTTTATCGCCTTATATGGATTAGTTATTGTAAAGAGATGGTCTCCATTAAAAACTCTACTATGTTCTAACTTTAATAGCTAAAATAGTTAAAAAACTCCAATGAAATGTCAAACATACCAATACAATATTTCAGTTATATACTGAAATAGACGCACTTGACCGATTCGACCATCCACATGTCATCAAGTGCCTCGCCTTCTACAATCAAGACCAGAGCAAAGCGCCGGTGATGGTGCTTGAGTTGGCAGCCGGAGGCGATCTATTCAGACTTATAGACGACTCCAAACTCATTCCAATTCGCAAGGTGGAGCGTCTGTTCTATCAGATTCTGAGTGCGATGTCCCACATTCACCACCGTCGGATTGTGCACCGTGATTTAAAACCGGAGAATATACTATTGGACGCAAACCATGATAACATCAAGGTCACTGATTTCGGTCTAGCCGAGATTCAGACAAGCAAAGGTTCATATTTGTTTCGTTATAACCAAAAAAATTTGACGTAGTTATTATTTTCAAAAACCGCCTTTTTCAGGCGAACTAATGGGTGACGTCGTGGGGACGGTATGTATTGTAGGGTTATAAAATGGACTAAAATTAGACGGTGTTTTTTATTACAGTACGATTACATGTGCCCCGAGATGTGGAAGCAGGATTGCTACACATCCAAGGCGGACATGTTCTCGGTCGGCTGTATACTATATGAACTCGAACTATCTACACGCGCATTTGACGGCACAACTACTGGCAATTTGATCGAAGGGTAGACCTGAAATTTAAACATTATTGATTGTATACAGAAACTGAAAAACTATGATTATCTGCGATACCAAGAAATTGTTGTACGAAACACCATTGCTCAGAATCGATCTGTCGCTATCGGAATCTTAAATTTTTAACGCATACCAATTTGTGTATATTCTTCAAACAAATGTTTATTTATACGGTGAAAGTGTATAGAGTATGGAGACGGAAAAAGGATGGTCAGAAACTTCTACCATAAAAATGATCCTTGATACTTATAAAATAGAAACAAATCACTTACATTGCTGATACCTCACATTTTACCTGTATACAGGAGCAGAAACAAGAATACCAGCGTCGTCTGGATCAGCACAAATGGGACATTCTCGGATCGCGGGTTGTGGTTCCACTCACAGAATCCATTCCAATGCACCAATATATCAGCGATCTTCTTGCGGTGGATCCGAGTGAAAGACCGTCAGCCGAAGAAATGAAGCAAAAATGGCGCACTCTCCAACGACCAAAAAGCTACCACCGACAGGTGGATAAATCTTTTCCATAAACTCAATTAATAAAATTTTTACATTTCCAACTTGAAATAAGCGGAATTTCTGACTTTGACCATATAACTCTTTTATCCACTACTATATCAGGGCGTGATCTGCTGGAAGGACGAGCATCGATTTTATGCCTCGGTCCCAGATATGCCGTCTGAACCGTGGGTTCCATTGGAATTGAAGAAAGGATTTCCGGATTTGGAATTGAAGAAAGGACTTCCGGATTTAAAGCTCGGTCAATGGATTGACTTCTCATGCATTCTGCGTGGTGGCTTTGGATACGAAATAATGCGACACGACAAAATCAATCCACTATATGAAACATACACGGATTCTGGTCTGGTCCAGGTTCGTAATTTGAAAGTAAAAATCTTGAATTCTAAATTTATAATTTCTCGAGTCGAAAATATCTATGAAAAAGTGGCTTTCTCGCTTATGTGATAAATCATATTATATGAACAGAATCGAAAAACCGGAAATCTATGTTTGCCAAAATATTGCTTAAAATATTGGACCGAGAACTGCCAAATTACAAACTAGTAAATGTTTTGATTGTCGTAATTATGTTTCGTCTATATAAATCCTATACGAGCTTGGGTCTATAGGTACGATGCAGTCTTGAGGTTCCAATGCAAGCGGATCCAAACAAACCAATGAATTCCTCTATTTCTGAGCGGGTGTTTTGTGTCGACCAAAGCATCCTGGATCCATTCCGCGGCAGACGAGTGAAGGCACTTCTGTCGTACAGATATGAACAAGGGCAA